>CAJQZM010036330.1:0-24310 GCA_907164665.1 Colias nastes
TATAGCATTTACATATATCAGACTATGCCTAAATTGTAAATATAATAATAAACTTGATCAATTTAAAGAATTGTACAAAAAAGCATCATATAATATTAGGTTACACACTATTATTGCTACATTTCTAATAAAGTTTTATGCCATTTCATTATAATTCTGCTTTGCTACATACATATTTATACAAATATAAATCCTAATAGTTTTCAACAAGAATTTGACATGCTTCTCAATTTATAAATTATCAATTGTGTAAAAAAAATCGAATCTTGCACAAAATATATAATCAATTTAACTTTTTTCTAAAAATATGTAGTAATAAAATATAACGTTTCTTTTTGGCGAATGTAGGCCAAGTCCATTATTCATCAATAATAAATGAATTCTTACCAAAATCGCTCCTAGAAAGTATGCATTGCATTGGATGTTCTGTTGTATGTTGATTTGTGGTGGCGCCGGACTCATAGCAGGCAGCACACAAGTCATAATCGATGCAAATCAAACATTTGTATCGTCGTCCTCTAAAGTTATTTTTCAAACAAGAATCACAGCTGACTCCTAAAATTACGAGATCAAATAAAAGAAGAATCAGTACAGTATAAAATTAATCCAAATGATGTATACATTGTATCGAAGTAGTTAATTCCTTCTGTTTACAATTTTTCGCAAAGAAATTTATTGTGACAAAAGAAAAGCACAATTTTGATTATCATTACCTACCTTCATGGCGATTCATTTTCGCCAGAAAACGTCGCCGAGACAAACAAATCTTGGCACTAGAATTATCGCTACTATATGAGGTATTTATATTACTAATCTAAAATAAGTAGCACAACATCTATTATACTAAAATACAAGATTTAAAACAAAAATTTCCAAGCAAACCTAACCCAACCAGGCCATAATGACGTCACATAATGACAAGTGTTACCAACTTTTAAAATTTCCATCATCATTATCACAGACTATTTAATTAGTTATAGATAATATTCAATTTTTCATAGACTAACAAAAAAGTTTGTGTATTAAAACTTGATTTTTTTTTGGATCTTCGACGGTTCGACCCATGTTACGTCCTATTCCAATACATATTAAAATTGATGATTAATACTAAAGTTTTATTGCCATTAATAACTTAGACACTACTCTGTAGAAAACTGAATTGAGTATAGCTTTTCTGTATTCTTCATTCTTCTAGATCTAGAGCTAAGATCTAGAGTATGAAATCGACTGGATACCCTACACCTTGTTAAAAAAAAAATTGGTTGTCTGTAAAGTCGATTTACTGACGATAGTTGAACGTGACAACGTCCGCGGCTTAAGGCCGATTGTGCTTCTTTGTCGCTCGTTCCGCGCTCTCGCTTGCACTTCAAGCCTTAACATGGAACGCCTCAGAGCGAGGTAACGCCGCATGAGTCATGTTTTTTCGTGCGTGCAGCCGGCTCTATCGAATTATAAGACGTTGTCACGTCAAAAACAATGTATTATTCTGATAACCGTGGCAAACAATTTAAAATGTTTTGGTATGTCTCCATAAAAATAGTATCTACATACTTAAAATAGGTATAGTGAGGGTGATTTAAATAGTGCATATAAGTTTTAGAGCCAGCGCGCACGAGCAACTTTGTCTCCGCAACTATTTTGTCTCTCCCATCAATTTGTATGGGGAGTTGCGTCGCAACGTGCGCGCACTTTCATACTAGCCCATGGGTGGCAGAGACAAAATAGTTGCGGAGACAAAATAGTTGCGGAGACAAAGTTGCCCGTGCGCGCTGGCTCTTATTATAGGGTGGCGCCACGGCTAGATATAACTTAAATTAGAATTCCCTATTAGTAGGGACGAACTTAGGGGATGAACGTGGGACGAACCATGGAAAGAAAAATATTCACAAATACAGACCCAAAAAGTAGTAGTAAGAGAGAGAGTACTGGTTAAGATTGATTCTGAATATCCTCTAGATCTAGAAGTCTAGAGTCCTCCTCACCTCTACCACAGACTAAAACTCAAACTCAAACTCAAACCTACCTACCTTCCATTTATTTGCAATTTTTGTCCTTACTCCTTTCCAAAGAGTGTAGATTTACGTAGTAACTAATACTTAATCTGTGCACGTAGATCCTAATCCTATCAATAAAATTGTCAAACAAATCGGTTCGAAAGAAGAAAATTGTCAATGTGACATTAGACCTGACTGTGGACCTGACTAATATATAGTTATCTGTGCATTAGACATATTAATCCGTATTCCGTAACCGTATTCGCTATTTTTCGAACCTCGAATTGGGATTACCTATTTGCCGGAATCGGAATTTTATTTGTATTCTTTCGAAGTTAAGACTGTTTGAGATTTTTATTTTGAAAACCAAATTTGTTTCTATTCAATAGATTAAGATAAATGTTCGAGGTTAAAAAGTATAACTTTGTTTTTCCTGATACTTCATATTATTAACGGTTAGCTGAGCTAAAACTTCAGGCACTTTGCGCGGGAAGTGTAACAAAAACACAAAATTCGTCCAACAGTTTTGTAGTTTTATGTGGTAGTAGGCAAAAATAAAAATGACCGACGTTTTGGGGCATTTAGTAGTTGATGGAAATGATGTTATGGAATTTAAATTAGGTAAGTGACATATTAAAATTTTTGTTAAAATAGTAACCTACCTTCTTCCATATTATTATCTGCTAAATCTCGTTTATAGTTCATTCTGCAAAAGACATAGAAAATGATGAAACAAGTTTTGGGCCGGAGATGTGTCATCAAGTGTTTGGAGAAAATGAAAATATATTTGGTTACACAGACTTGCAGATTAAACTATATTACAGTGCAGGTAGTCTTCAAACATATTTGGGAATCTCCTATTCAGACAAGGTGAGTCAAATTAAATTTTATAATAATATAAGAATTACTGTTTATATAGGCTAGATATGCAAGCGTTTGTTAACCTTTTAGAAAGATTGTTACATTCACATATTATACTTTCGAATATAGGTATGTATAGAGTTGTTTAATAATTATATTATAATGCTTAAATAATTTGTAATATTATCTTGTTATTAGATTGATCCAAAGAAATCAGGTGGATTAAAAGCTGATGACATTGAAGGTGAACTCAAAAAGGTGCTGGCACCAGGTTATGTTACTAATTTAGATCAGTTTATATCTAATTTGGAGAGGGACAGAACATTCAAACCACATGGGAAGCTTCTACATTCATTTAATATTGAGCCAAGTAAGTATAAATCATACAATTAAAAAACCAATAAAATACATGATTAAACCTTTATTTGATGAAAGGCATACTTAATTGCAAATTCAACCTTGATCTCAATGTGCTACTACTATTCTTGTTTTCAATTTATCTATGTTCTCTAAATTCAAAACATCCTGAAATGTATCCTTGTTTAAAAATATCACTCTATTGTTCAGTTCACAAACAACTGTAGTTTTTATTAATTCCATATTCCATGTTATTAATGTAAATCTATAAACCTTTTTAAACAAGATGATGGTGGTGAAAAACGCACATTTGAAGTCTATTACTGTGAGACATCCACTCCTGGTTTCTTGGACTATCATGAGAGGTTACAGACCTTCCTTCTCTGGTATGTTGATGCTGCTTCATTTATTGATGTGGATGATGATCAGTGGACATTCTTTACTATGTGAGTACATTATATAAATCAGAAGTTGTATTACAAATGATTACAGTTATTTTTAAGAGATTTGTTGAACTATTGTACATTTGTTTTTCTCACACATCTTTTAAAACAAGTGAATTTTCATACAGGTAAAAGAGTAAATATTCAAAATTGACTAAATTATTTTATAGTCTATTGATTAAAAACAAACTGGTTGTTTCTATAGATTTATTTACGTAAATGAAAATCTTGCATCAAGGACAGAAAAAACAGATCTTTATATTTTATTTCTCATCAAAATATTAACATCCAAACACTTGCAACAGGTTCGAAAAATGCAAGACAAGTGAAGGAAGCACCACCTATACAACAGCTGCATATGCCACAGTGTTCCGCTACTATGCCTACCCATGTCATCAGAGGCCACGCATCTCACAAGTCCTGACTCTGCCGCCTTTTAGGAAGCTCGGTTTATGTGCAGAGTTGGTTCAGGTAATTACATAATATACTAATGTTCTATCTGTTTATAGTGATCTGTTTGTAGTTCATTTATAAATTCAGTTCAAATTATGAATGAATATCTAATTAACTTTTGCAAACTCATGTTTAAATTTTTTAATTTTCAGGCCATTTATTCTCATTTTATTATTATGCCCGAGGTTTTGGATATCACTGTAGAGGATCCATCACAAGACTTTCAAAGGATCAGAGATTATGTAGATGCTAAAAATTGTGAAAATTTACCTGCTTTCCATCCAGATAAATTATTCCAAGGGTGAGTTGATTTCATTATATGAAATATTGTATGTATTATGTATTCTTTTATTTTTCAGTTATAAAAAATGTGTAAATGTTCTCATGTTCATGTTTTTACAGATTCTCACCTGAAATGGCAAATCAGGCGCGTAGTAAATACAAAATAAATAAAAAACAAGCGCGGCGCGTGTACGAAATTCTGCGTCTGAAGAATACAAATACTTCAGATAAGAATGCCTACTTGCAGTATAGGTTAGATGTTAAGAATAGACTGAATGCACCTTTTCAGGTATGAAGTCTTCGAAAATTTTCTTTCTTTATATTATTCAATTAAACATTGAAAAAATTATATATAATATTCTGATTTAATACTATCATGATAAAAAAAAAGCATATGAGCCGACCACACGTGTCAGAAGTGAAACTTCTTTGGCAATATATCAAAATTGTCGTCTTCTTACTCCATGACGTGACGTTAATGCCATGACGCGTGTTAAATTTCAAAATTTTACTCTCAATGTGCCTTAAGGCCGTGTACGCGGTCCGTGCGCTGTTTGGCTCAAATATGTGATTTTTCAAACCAGATTGTCCATCAACCACTTATCTTACAAACATATGAATTACTAATAATTTTAGGAAATTTTATTGTCTATGTAGTTAGTTAAGAGTTTTTTTCAATTAATACAGTATTTGTGAATACCATCAAGATAACTGAGCCGATGATTACTTGATTTCACTTTTAGTGTCAATTTCGAAGCTAAAAATATCTGAAATTGCTGACAGATCTAACACACAATTTTTTTTAACTAACTGCAAAAATCCTTATTAAAATAGTTAGTTAAGTAAAAGATTTTTTTATTTTGGACTCCTAACTTATGAAATTAAAATCCGAACAATGTGAATTTATTTAGAAATTATAGTCGACAAAATGATTATTTTCACCAAGATATTTGACTTAATTGAATATAATTTATACATATTGCAATAAAAGAATGTCTTACTTATAAGATAAAATTTAAAAAATCAACTATGGTACCTCTATTATTTTTCTACAATTTTTTTTAAAGTACTATAAAACACTGCGCGCGACCCGATTCAAATCAGTCGGCAGCGAGCCTTTCCAGAGAGAGGACATGTTGCTCGGCGCTCTCCTGTGGACCTATGCTGTTCATAGTAAAAGGATAGCGCAAGCCGCGATCTATCGTAATAGATCGCGGAGATTTTGACTTGCGTTAAATTGAATAAGCGCTCTTAAGAAGTTTCAATTCAATATAAACAATGTATCAGGTTAACTTATCTATTTCCTTTCGAGTTGTTGAGAAATATTGTGGACAAAAAAGCCCAATATTTTTGTAAAACACTATTATTTATTGGAATTTTCAATGTTAACTTTGTATTTCAGAAAAAGAAGTTAGAAATGAAGAAACTCGAGAAAGTTCTAAAGCCAGAAGAGTACGCAGCTACAGTGAGCACCACGGGTGTGAGCGAGACGCACGGCCGCCTTTCTTCACAGTATCTCGCTTTAGAGGACGAATACCGCCGTGTTATACACCGCTTACAACATTATTGAGTCATTTACAAATAAAAACTACCCAATTTGGATTTTGAGAATAACCCCTTAATTGGAATTGTGAGTGTTTGAAAATAGTGGGATATCGAAAAGAAGAATCTAGAAAGTGGATAAGAATGGTAAAATCTTAGTGCTGTGAGGCAGAAAGGCAGTTAAGTTTAAATTTTTTGTGTTATTTTACTTGCAAGATAAGATGATGAAAGATAAGGTAAGTTGGTCTGTTTGTAACTTATGTAGAACAAATGTATGTGTAAGCATTGTTTTAAATAATTAATTAAAAATTAGGCTCTTTGTACTCTTTTTTTGTGATTGATATTTTTTAACTAGATTTTAAATTTTAATAATGCAACGGAAGAAATACTGCAAGTGTGTTTAGTTTTGGGCGTGAAGTTTTTTTTTTACTGGACACCCAAATTCTCGTATTAACTCGCATTAATTTTACGTAGCTTTCTCAATTGTAAGTTTGTCGGTATCGCGTCAAGAAAAAGAATGCAAATCTCAGATTATAAAACAAATGGCAGATGGAGACTGCACGCGAGCGTCGACGTTAAAGCAAATACAAATTCTAAAGCAAAAACATTGTAGCGCTGCGAGACGAAACTTTACATCACAAAAATGGCTTCTGACATATATAAATGAAATAATTCAGAAAAAATTAGAGAGATAATTTTTCAATGCCTTGTAACATGCACGCATACATGCAGATGCTTGTTGTCACACAGTTGTAGTTACGCTAGCGGGTCCCATCTACGTTTCGATTCATAATCTGAGATGCAAATATTGGTTTCATCTATGCCCCTTTTCATAAGGTTCTTTATGGATAAAAACTTTTTCAAAGTGGAAGACCTGATATTTTTTTTATTTTCGATTATTGTATTAAAACTTAATATAAGAGCATACTTAATCTTAACTTTTTAATAATATTAACTTTGTCTTATATTAATGAATTTAATAACAATAAGTATTATTTTTTGTTCTTTGGCTTGATTTGGGTCAAGTAGTTTTTTCTTTGATCTGTATTCAATGATTAGATTATTGATTTGTAAATTAAATTTTGTAAATTGTATTGATTATTGATTGATTTGTAATTGATGTTTAAATAACTCTGATTCAAAACAAAATGAATATGAAGTTTCAGTGCTGACTATCGAAATTCCCAATGCCTCATATTGAAATTTTAAATTTGTGTGATATTGAGTGTATTATATGTGAATTGCGTTAATAATGTTGTTGTTGTTATGAATGGAGGTTGAATGTATGTAATTACGACTTAATAAATAAATATTTTTGGTAAAAAAGAGTTTTATTCTGAAATGAAACAATTGTTTTGTAAAGCTAAAATTTTATTATTCTATTCATCATAGAATGAGATCTATTTTTTATCATTATTCAATTGATAATTAAAATTTTCAATTTTCAAACAACTATTTCACATGTAAAATCTTGTACTATTTCACTTACAATAAATTCAATAACAAAATACAATGTTATAACGAATAGCATTTATTTAAGTAAAATCGTCATTCTTCACTATGGAGCATACATAATTCTTATAATTGTAGAATATTTACACACTCATCACATGATTTGTATTCGGTCAAACAATTAATTAAATTATATTTACAACAAATTCCATACACGCGTTAACACAAAATGTTAAAAAACTAAATTAGAATAATTTTAATTTATCACCTAAGACATCTAAGTAAAAAATGATAAATTGCTTTTGCTCTTAATTTTTAAAAACAATGCGAAATATCGAGGTATAGGTGGTAATGTACATTTGTGTTATACTTATTTAAAACGTTCAATAGCACACATTGTTATTTCTTTCATTTGTTTCTCATAGATTTCAATTTTATTGCAAAAAAGTATTAGGCACATAGAAGTTTTCTCCGAACCATTCGCTGTGTTCATCGAGATATCTGTAAATAAATTTGAGGGTACATTTTAAAAACGAAAAAATAGAAATAAGTTGAAGTGAAACTTACGTAACATGAGTTTACTTACTGGACAAATATATCAATATATTTCAATATAACTTTTAACTTCATGTCAGGCATCTGTGTTGCATTCAGGAAAACTGGTAATATAACTGAAAAAAAAAAAGGTTATAAAATTATAGTAGACAAGAGATAGACAAGTACATTTTATGCAATATTAAATATACATGTCTGTTAATTAAATAATTTTATTACATCGTTGTTAAAATTGAAGAATGTACTTAATTAAAAAATGTATCTTACCAAAAAGCCTCGCTAGATGTATTGCACCGTAAACTCTGCACGGTAAATGTTCGGTGCCTTCTCGCGGTATTAGCTCGAACTTTGCTACCTGTTGATGAAAACCAAAACATTTTTATATGGCCCTTAAAACGGATTAATTCTATTTGTTTCTGTTTAAATGGTTATAAAACAATAACTGAATTTTCATGATAACGTAATACGTTGTTCAACATAAGAAATCGAATCATTTTACCTTTTCCATAAGTAGCGAGAGCGGTGTGCGTGTAGACGTGGAAGGTGTGTATGTGTGTACGCGGGCACCTCGGTACTCGCTGGTCGACGACCCGCTGCTACCCACACTATAATTATTATATATTTAACTTCATCAAAAAATAATAATTATATTAATTTACTATACATATACATAAATGATACTAAATTACTTCCTATTATTGATAAATAATATTAAATCAATCGTAAACTTTTATATTTGAACTGATATATTTTTTTAACAACTCGTCAAAAAGGAATTAAATTAATTTGAAATGTTAGCCAAAAAATTGTTGAATGTATTAAAATATGAAGGTAGTATTTCTATAGTTGCGTCTAATTTAATATTGAAACTTACCTCGACGAGTGTGTCTCAAATGGTTTCGGTTCTGCTGTAGACGTGGAAGGTGCCGGCTCTTCGTTTTCCGATTGCGATACCGCTGATTTGTGGGAACGTAACCTACAATATTTTTTTATATTCATATTTTTGTATAAAGTCTACAGTCCCAGTGTTAAGACAATTATTGTCACCTTATCAAAAAATATCGTGTACAATAAACAACTAGACTCACAATCAGCTTCAAAAATTGTCTGAAACAAAACCCTGCCTACGCGTCCATTAGTCAGAGTTTTATAATAGAGTTTGAATATTACTGCAACGAAATAAGGTGTTAATTTGACTAAACGTTTACAATATGCCGTTCGGACATTCATTCACCATTTTTAACAGATGACTGTGTTTGTGAGTTTAGTTGTTTAAAATACGTCAATATTTGTTTCCATAAATTTTTTTATTTCGAATTTTATTTTTTTATACCTTCTAGCAACAGCGGCTGGTTGCGGCTCGTCAACTACAACGTCGTGCGAGGGCCCCGCTACCGGCTCTATGATCTCTTCCTTTATCTCTATTTGTTCTTCCTTTATCTCTTTTTTTATTTCATCAGGTTGTAATTGTCTGTCTCGTCTTACTAGTGGTTCTGGAAGTGTTATATCTTTTATATCACTTTGGTTTCAATATATTGATTGGTAAACGTGAGTAAACAAGATGAGTGACAAATAATAATATTTGTTAGTATAAATGCTAGGTTAAAAGATTCAAAATGCAGAAAAATACATGACATACAATATTTGTAATGATTAAAATATAGTAGTAGCATATCAATTATATAGTATTTCAATGTAACGCGTTATTAAAACTGATACTACTTACTAAACTTACCGTCATCTTGATCATATTCAGGGTCAGGTGGAAGGTGGGCATATTCTGCAATCCGGGGGCTTTTCACGTCTTCCTCATTGTCTGGATCCTCATCTGGTGATTGGTTCTCTTGGTCTTCACCCTCAGAATTTATATCTGTTGGACTGAAAATCAAAATAGAATAGAATAGTTGGTTGTCTTTGACATACAAGTTTTTAATAGTCTGGCAATATTGGTTGTGTTTTTATTTATGGTAAAGTATTGAAAAAAAAAAAAAATTCTTTAATACGACATTACTCACAAATCATTGTACTGCCCGCACATCTCGTGGTACTGCGCCATTTCCTGCTTGTATAACATGTGTCCCCGGAATATGAAGTCAAAATATACTCTTAAGCCATCTGCCACCTCGCGGACTAAATTTAATCTGCGAAAATAAGAAGGGATAGTTTATAGAACTGTTAACAACAGTGCAAAGTCGCATCTAATGTAAAATGTAGAGTAATAATGTGACTTCACTTGCAATATCAAATAGTTTATTTATTAAAAAGCGCAAGATTAAGGGCTTTAATGCTTTAAAAAGTTAGTAACATAAGTACCACCATAAATAATTGAATCACAACTCACTAAAAAAACACACAAGAATTTTAAATTATCATCAATTCATCGATCCGTAAACTATTCAATAAAACTCAATGACTCTATTATACTAGTAGACGCGGCATACGCCAACATCATTGCACTAAAAAACAGCGTAATTAATACATACAACCCGGTTACAATATCTGTGGACCTGGCGTCGATGACGTCACATCGCGAACGCAACGAAATTGCTAACCGTACTGACGCGCCGCGGGCGAGCGCGGGGAGGTAAAGGGGAACGGGAAGGGGCTCCGCATTCCAGCGAGGTCCACAGATATTGTAACCGGGTTGTACCTACTTACTAACGCATTATCACCAATACAGTTGTTCTCTCTTTCACTCTCACGCACGAGACATGTATTATACATGTCTCACTCATGTACTTCGTAATAACAACTGCCGATTAAAATATAAAAAGAACGTCCAGCCACGACGCTGAATGGTGCGTGACTAAGTGAAACTCGGGCACTTAGCTGAGTTTTTTCTTGCCAAAATAGAGAGCGGGTAACGTATCTAGCTTTTTTATATATCATAGATAAAACTATCTAAATGAATGGAATGTTCTAGAACCTTGCAGAAACTTCTAGAATGTCCGGCTTCTGCGGCGGCTCGTGTTTCCCGCGCGGCGGGTTCCACGCGCCGGCGCGCCCGAACCACTTCACCACGGACTCGAGTATCTCGGCCGCGCTCGGCGACGCGGGCAGCCGGGCCACGCGCCCGCGCTTCACCACTAGGTGGTAGTCGAGCGTCAAACGGTCTCTGAAAGCAAAATATTGAAAGAAAAAAATCAGTAAAAAAAATTATTTGCAGTAAATATAGCTTTTATATCGTAGACAAGCCACCTGTCTCGGTTTCTACCACCTTATATTGTTACATTAATTTAATGTTGTATCTTTCCAATTTACAGAATTTATAAAATTAACAAGTAGTTTTTCTGAAATCAAAACAAATAAACAAACGAACTTTGCAATAATAATAAAAAATACGAGTATCAACTAGAAAACTTCTCTCCTCAAAATAATTAGAACACTTACTTTTTCTGTGCATGTTGGAGACAAAGTTATTTTTTTTTTTCGATTTATAAAGTTTCTAAAAAAAGCAATATAAGAACATGGAATATTATAATATATGATATAGTGCAGTATGCATTTATACATTTATATGATATAGTACAGTATGCAATTATGGCGGGTAATTCGGAAAATTGTGAATTAGAGCATCGTTTTATTGGGAGTATTGTAAAGGTATCACATGAAAATAATGGTTTGATAACAACAGCATTCATATTTGTGTAATAAATCACTAGTCACGTCATATAAATTTAATATTATTGCATTTTCCCTTGATTACTTCAACAATACATTCATATAAAGAAGTCAAATTATATTCCTATTTTAACATTCTTAAAATAACAAAGAGAGCGAGATTATTAGAATCACAAAATACATATTTTGGTAATAAATTAGAAATTCTTGCCCCTACAGAAAAATACAAAATTATCTGAGCCACACTCATGCTTTGAAAGAAACCACAGAACAGTAAAGTAGATAGAAGTGTGATGTGGGCGTGGCCCACGTGTCACTTGTAAGGTAAGATCACCTAACTTGCTCTCAGTTGTGCGCAGAAAAATATTCGGGTCGGTTGTCAGCTGTCAAACCTTTTTTCCATATTTATTCATTAATTAGGACGTGTTGTTCGGTATTAGAGTGCAAAAATGATAGCAGACGAAATAATATCAGCAATGGAGGCATTTCATACCATCGGTAAGTCTTATTTTTATTTATTTTACATATAATATTTTATGTTATAACTTCGCTTGTAATTTGTCAAAATTGTATACAAATATCTAGACAAAATGAACCTTAATCCGTAAGAAATTAGTACTATTATAGATTGAACAGCAAACAAGACTTTCTGGAATATTATTGCAATAAACAAACGAATGTCGCTTTAGTGATGCTTGTGGCGCATATCGACAGTATCGATACTTTAGAAAAGACAAACATTATAAATATTAAATTTTATTTTATTTTTCCTTAGCTTTCATTTGTCCAATTTATTTATAGATTTCCCAAAGAGGCTAATTTAAAAGAGAAATGGATAAATGCAACGTGACGAGTTAACTGGATGCCGAACAGCACTAAGCGGTCTAACAAAGGCCACCGATACAGCAAACCTACGGCAGTTCCAAGATTTAAAATAATGCATATTTTCTGTTTGTATTTTGTAAATATAGATTAATACTATTCTATTCCGTTTTTTATTTAATAATAATAATATAAAAAGACGTACTTAGTAGTAATAAACATACTCCAAAATGTGACACATTATACTATACTCATATAATAGAAAGAAAAAAAAAAATACACAAAAAATATTTATTTGTGAATTATCGATAACAAGGCTGACATCCCTCAGGGCATAGCATCAGATAAATATCAAGTTAATGTCATTAATGTTGAGTGACACAAATTTCAACCTTATCTCTATGTGTTGAGGTTCAAAGTTATATCTATCGAAAACTAACGCCCTCTGTTGTGGAGTAGCTGAATGTTTTCGAATTTGGAATTTCTGTGCAATGAGAAACAAAACAGCTAATATACCTAGGGATGTTATACTAAAATAAACCGTAACATGGTGCGTTAGTGTACATATTGAAATGCTGAATTTATAACCTAAGTCAGTTTTTACTCAAATTAAGCTGTCCAATCAAAGGCATAGATTACTTGTAGTGTACTGTATAACTATCGGTTTAAATGTGTGGGTTTGGCGACACTGGTTTTCATAGTAATTATGACATTATAGCACTTCTATTTGTTTTTAATGTTCTGTGAAAGAAACTGTTGCAGCTTTGGTTACAATAACTAGATGGCGCTGTACTATATAAATAGTTTATAAATTCATTTAATGTTATTTAGAGCTGAAATTAAATATTATTTTTAGTGTAAAATAAATAAAAATAACAGTGGTAATAATACATACAACCTAAAAATTTTTTAAATCATCCAGTTCAGACATGGTAGGTGTTTTTTATGTCATTCCTGAATCACGCTATAGATTTTTTTTCATACACTAACTATATAAGGTCAACTATCTAACTTATTAATTGTGTCTATTGAAAGGAGAGACGGTTAGCACTCCCCTTGACAAGGATGGAACACATAAATCGGTTAAGGCACAACTTGACCACATTTTTTTTGTATAGTTTACACAAACAAAGTTTAAATTTTATTATCCAGAATTTGAAACTTAATTTATGTAAGAATGCAGATACATAAAAAAAAAACTAATAATAAATATTCAAATTTAGAAGTTTGTTACTTTTTTTTACAAAGTCTATTTTTTCATTTTTTTTAAGATAGAGAGATGGTTACCTGAGAGAAGGCGGTAGAGGTATTTGTGCCCTGCATGAATGAGGTGGTCCAGGAGAAGATGTGGGCTGCGCACTTGATGTAGAGCCTGAGGAAGTATCAGTATCTGCTGCTGTTTCACCTTCTGTAATGATAAATTTATATATTAAAAAGAAGGTCTTTGACAATTTCTTCGCCAAATTACGAAATATATAATTTGATCAATTTCATGACAAATAGACATCTATAATATAAAAATGAATCCCAAAATGTGTTGGTAAGCGCATAACTTGAGAACGGCTGAACCGATTTCGTTAATTCTTTTTTTATTATATTCCTTGAAGTACGAGGATGGTTCTTACGTAGAGAAAACGTAAATATGTACCACGGGCGAAGCCGGGGCGGACTGCTAGTTTTAAAATATATTTATGTTTAGTTTGTGTTATTACTAACATATTATTATGCTTCATAAAGTATAATATGTTAGTTAACACAAATAATTCTTATTGGCATAACAAAATAATGACCACAAGTATTTACCATCAGGCTGTGTACTACTTGAAGATCCATCATCGCTAAATCCAAGTCGTGCTCTCTTTGTTGATACTGATCCTGCATTAGAACTACCTTTTTTTCTCTCCCGTCGGTATAAATATGCACCTCTGGAAATTCAAGTGTGTGATAAATTTATCAAGAAGATATAATATCTAAATTTCTACATAAAGTACTACAATTGCACTATACAATTATATTATGTACTTACAATTGCAGTTGTGATTTCTCTGCAAGATCCCTTTGCAACTGTCTGTTCTCTTCAGTGTCTTTTAATACAAAATCTTCGCTCACACAGCGATCCCACGACGAATTCCAACCTTGAAAGTGTATTAAATATTCGACACTACGTTTTCCCCGCTTATCTTTGCTTTCTATTACTTCTAAAACCTGTGTGAAAGAAATATATTTACTGTATTTAACAAATATATGTCTAAAAACTCATAAATCTTTTGTATGAATGCTAAATGGTCAAACATACAGTCGCACAAACCTTAGAATCGTAAAGAACTTTAGCTTTCGTGGGATCAGGTTCATAACATAACACTCGTTCCCCCTCACTGAATTTATAACGCACACTTCTTGTAGATACCATATCTGAGATTTATTATGTTAATAAACTGTTCTCGTAGTTATGACGATTATTGCTGGGACCGGCGTTTCTATTTCGTCAACAAACATGGAAATGGCGCAAAGTTCAAAATATATTACTTAATCTGTTGGTTATTTATTCTATATTATAGATTAAAATATTTCAATCAATTTTTCTTTCTATAAATACCAATTCTTGTTCTCGTTTCATTGTTAGTTATAAATAAAATGAATTTAAAATATGTCGAAGTTGTTGATTTTTCATAAACAAACTGACATTTCACGAAAACAAGTGTGATGTGATTTGTCAAATATGTTTGACGTTTATCAGCATCGCGCGCATAATCTTGGCATAATCACTTGCAAGAAGCTTATATCTTATACACTGGAGATTGCACTATGACCATTAACTTGTCACAAGAAAATATAACCTTGAATGACGTCAGTGTTGTTTTTTGTCTCTTTCTGTGGGTGACCACACTGGTTTGTATATTCAGGATTTTTCGAAATAAAAAAAAACTAAAAATCATGGTCTATAAATAATAACGACATAATATATTTGTAACAGTATTTATATTATAATATTACTGGTCAACTTACATGAATAATTATCATCTTTATAGGTACATACCATTTTAATTGGTAGAGAATGATAGTTTTAAATAACGCTTGATAACTTTTGATCTCATACTACGATTTTTTAATTAAAATGAGTGCTACATACATTAAAACATCGTTTTGGTTACTCAAGCTTCAGTCTAAAACTTTTCAATATTCCAAAGGGAGACTTGCATCGCTAGTGTTGATGTGTGGTAACGATATTACAGTTCTCAGAAATTCGTGGAGCTGTACTTACGGTTACTAATGGTTTCATGGTGGTTAATTATAAAATAATTAAAATTACTTTATCCACAGTTGAGACGCAGTAACAAGAATGTGGTAAATAAAAAGGTATAGCACTTTTCAAAAGGTATTTTTTTCTGGACCGTAATCCTCAGGCTTAAAATGCAAACTGCATATTCTGGCATGTTGATAAATTTTACCCTTGATAGGCACTATGGACAGCCATTTATTTCTTTTTATTTCATTTTTGGAAAGATGAAAGTAAAACAAAAAAAATTTGGTAAGTTAAAAGAACTATTAATTTCTATGTTAAAGAAGAACAAACATAAAACCACATGTGAGTGCAATATCGATGTCGTGCGTTGTTTCATTACTAGTATAAAAATCTTTGAAATGGTGTTCTAAATGTTCATCATAATTTTGTTAACTATTACAATATTTTCTCTTCGCTATCCGTAAAAACTCGTCATCATGGTTACCTTACTTGTTAAATTGGTTTATTGAAAAATGATGAAATTATTAGGAAAAGAAGATAGATAGAAGATATTTAGCATGATTGATTACTAAAATGATGATAAAATTGACGATTTTTGCCATGAAAATGATTCTAAACAGGTAAATGCATGAGTATTGAGGAATATTGTAAATAGCGTAAATATACACTTGCCTGTGAAATTTTATGCCAGAATTTGGTGTCCAAAAACTTCTGCAATTTTTCACAATGCAATACATTATTTATATTCGGAAAATATTTATTAAATACGCAACAATAATAACTTAAATATTCGAAGCGACGCAATTTTTTTGACACTTATGCCATATTGTCAAAGTGAGAGTTGCTACAATTTTATTATGGTAACTACCCATAATCAGGGAGTATCGCTTTTTAATAATTGGTTCAGATACTTATTTTATTTAGCATAAATAATAATTGTCTCATCCAACAATGCTTCTGAATGACGTTGTTGGCAATTTATCAACAAACTCATGTACAAAAACTAACCTTTTGCACAGAATATTACAGCATACATAGTAGCCTTGGGAAAATTTCGTATTAACAGTGGCAATACCAAGTTAGGTGTGAAAGTGATAAAACACAACAATTTTCTTGTTACACGTCAAATGTTCATACCGAAATCTCCAGTGTATAAGATATAAGCTTCTTGATCACTTGTAACTTTTTGATATGAAAGCTACTTGGAAAGCTATTATTAGAGCCATCTATTAATTGTGAAACAAAAATATTATAAGATTGAATTTCACGAATTCAAGTAGGTACGTTAGTTCAATACATACATAATTTTATAGTACACTAGCGGTCCGCCCCGGCTTCGCCCGTGGTACACGTTTATGTTTTCTCTTCATAAGAACCATCCTCGTACTTCAAAGAAAAATTATAAAAAAATAATTATTGAAATCGCTCCACCCATTCACGCGTGATGACGTGACCAAGGGAAATAGGGATTCAGTTTTATACAGGGTGTCCCAAGAAGTATGGATATACTGAAGCCAGGAGGTAGATGACCTAAAGGGCTATCCGAATCACCCCCATATTTATGTAATGTGATTTTTCATATTTTCGGAGTTTTTGACGTTTTTTTTTAAATTTTCACCTATCGCCGAGTACGATGAGATTTTTATTTATGGTGACATGACTTTAAAGCATAAACAGCAGTAGGTGCAGCTTGATTTTTTTTGTGTGCTTAGCTGAAAGATAGGCCAATTTAGTATGGTAACATTTACTATCGTTAGATCTTTGCTTGGATCTTTGAATGGAATAAAAAAAAGAATTGAATGCCAAGAAAGATAAAATTACCCAGAATCACATAATAATGTACCTACTCTGTGCCCAGAATGAAGAAGAAAATTTAATTTGATTATTCATAAGGCTTCAATCGAAAAATTTAAATTTAAATGTGGTATAACCGTAGGTATAACGCAGTTCATTAAAGAAACGAATCTTCAATGGCGGCGCTTATCATTCCCTCTCGCTTACACACGGCCGTACGGCATGCAAAAAAAACGGGAAATATAAAATCACTAAAATGTATTTGATTTTCCCTATAATAGTTTTTATCATAAATTTACAATGAAAATTATGCATTTACGAAAGTAAATAATGTTTTATTGGAATTTGACAAAATATGTTCTTTGGGAAAAGTTGTTCAGTTTTATGGGCTCATTACAATTAGTATTATGGGGATTTTGTTACATTATGTATACGTAAATATGATAATTCATATAAATACACAAATACAATAACAAAAAAGTTTGTCAACAAACAATTTGAAATAATTAATAAAATAATTATCCATTTACGTTAATTTTATTTTCTTTTTTGCTGACCCTACCATACGTCAGTGTCAGCTTTGGCCGCCATTGAAGATTCGTTTCTTTAATGAAACGCGATATAAGTGCAAAATTTTAATTTACACGATGATTAATGCAAACAAAGTAAAACCAAATAAGTACAAGGCGTTAAATAACAAGAAAATTATAAAATGGCCCCCCTGTTGCTTAATGCAAGTGCGACATCACCGGAAAAAGTTGTTTTATAAACGTCTGAATGCCCTTCTTTTAAGCCTTAGTTACTCTTTATAAAAACAGCTATCTGTCTGTGAAAGTTCCGTCAAAATCGGTCCAGCTGTTCCGAAAATTAGCCGGAACAAACAGACAGAAAAAATTGTAAAAATTTCACACAATTAATTCATGTCGCCAAAATCGTTTTAAAACAATTTAATTTCGGTTTATAAATGGTAATTATACTTACCTGTTCACAATATGGTCACATATGAGCTTTCAACCAAACATGAGTTGAAATCCTTCGAGTTTAGCGTTAAAGGTTGAGACCATTTAACACTTCGCGGGGAAAAGGTTACTAGGCTACTCATTTAATATGAAGTTCTTCGTTCGTCCTATCGCACGACGGACATATTAATATCTATAATAAAAATATTATATTTATATCTACATTTTGTATCATTATAGGCCATTCAATGTTCTACATGAAAAGTATATGTAATTATCTTGGTTTTTTTGTTATAATATCTATCGTGGTTAATTTTTATAATAGCGATTAAATGGATAAAATAAAAGATGTATTTTTTTAAAAAAGATAGAAAAATAATTTAATTAACGTATCTTATAACAGATCTCATTGCAATTAGTAGCACTTAACTCTACTATTTGGTAGGTAGGTATTTAATGGTGGTAGTATGCTGGGGCGGAGTAAGAAACTGGTGCAGCGTGGACTACGGGCGCGGAGTAGGCGACTGGGGCGGCGTGGACGACTGGGCGGGCGTACGCAACTGGGGCGGCTACCTTGGCGACAACTGGTGCGACAGCTTTCACGGCAAGAGCTTCCCTGTGCACGACAGCGTTGAAACCGTTGTGGGGGTCAGCGGTGTAATCAACGGTACGTTTGGTGCCATCGGGGTCGACAACGGAGTAAGAGCCTTGGACAACATCGCCATCACGGGTTTCGTGCTGGCTCTTGGAGTCTCCGGTCAAACCGTCTTGAACGTCGTACGCGAAGCTGTATTGGGGATGGGCATCGTATTCTTCAACTCTGGCGACGGGGGCAACGGCATATTTGGCAACGGGGGCGGCGTGATATACAGGCGCCGCGTGGTAAGCTGGGGCGGCGGCGTAGGCGATGGGTGCAGCTGGTAATAAACCAGCGCTGGTAGCCGCGACCAAGCAGGCAAGGACGACAAACTGGAACAATAATTATTTTACATTATCATTACGATATTAAATTAGATTAATATTAATTACTTTCTACAGCTGAGATGTGACATTTGAAATAAGATGGATTGAATTTTGTAAAGAAGGAGATTAGGATATAATTTTCTAAATGCTAATACGTTAGTCTTGATTAGTATTTAATTGCAAAAGCTTTAAATGATATCCCACTTAGAAAACTCGTGTTAATCATTGGCTCATTACCTTGAATGCCATTGTGTGTTGGTGAGATTGTAGGATGTAGAATGATGGTTATTGGGGAGCGTATTCAGTTTATATATGGGCAGCGGGGCTCACCCTTTCACTCGTCAGAGGCGCGGTGACGTCGTATGACCGTGAGTCTGTGCCCTAGGGCTTCTCAAATCTCCTGCAGGTAACCCCGAAATTTGAGACTCGTACTGTGTTAACCTAATCGAACTTGTTTATTTCAACCATTCTTTTGGATGCTTTATTTGTGAATTATATGGTTTTATTCTGTCTTTACGTTCTTAATATTTTTTTTTGGTCTAAGAATAATAATTATTCCCACTAATACGAATACCTACTCATAAAAGTTTGTGAGGGTGGAAGGACTCTTGCACAAAAATTCATCGAATTATCCGTAATGAGATAATAATTTCAACATTAAAATTATGCTCTACATGTAGAGATTTATTAAAATATTATTAAATATTTTATGCACTAATTCTAATACAATACTTGTGTTTGTCATCCTTACTAAAATTATAAATTAGCTATTTATTGGTGATTTGATGTAAGTATTGAAAATTATTATCATCAATATAAATTAAAAAAAAAATGCGAAAGTGTATTCGTTTATTGGTTTGCCTTTTATTACGTTGCAACGGAGATTAATTTAATTGATTTTCGGGTATGATTTTGTGTCTGGAGATAGTAGTACTTAGTAGCGCTGAAACATCTTATTCCCATTCAAAATATCTTTGATCCAGCGGGCAAAGCCGCGGTTAAAGCTAGTAGTCTATAGGCGCCTTATTAACTAAAATTGTCGCACAAAATCACCATCCATATAGATTGCAGTGCAACTAAGTCCCATGTATGAACTACAAAGCAGTCGTAAAGTTCACTGAACACATTATGCATTCCATTTAACATCACACGATATATGACACGTTGTGGTCTCGATTAGACTCATTAATTACGATCATGAAATGAGATTAACCATGGATGGGAGATTATTTTACACCAGTCGTATAAGATTAGGTTTAAATTTTTTTGTTAAAGGTAGGTATCTTGTAATAGTATCTATTAGGTAGAGCCTCTTGAAGTTTGATATTATTGTTAGATGTGATTTGAAATATATAGCAATGATTGGTGGTACCTTGCATCGATTGTGCAAAAAATCATTTAATATGTTTAATAACTTCTCTCAAATCTTATTAAACAAGTGTTTTGCTATCAATAATTATCTTACAGAAAAGTTAATCTTTATATTGGTAGTAACGATAAATGCAAAAAGTAACTTTTTTTTAAATAATTAATTTACGTGCTTATAAAGTAATTTAATTTGATACACTTATGTAGAGTCATTAAAAACATAAAATTAATTTGCTATGTGGACTGATTACGGTATACATTCGTTAAAATCACTTAATAATAACAACTTGCACAACATGCGTTTAGTGAAATAGGTACATGTTGCTTATTAAAGTGACATTACCTAGATACGAAGATTCAACCAAGTAAGTAGAATCCAGTCATAATGTATGTTGGCGTAGTGTGAGATTTCATTAAAGGAATACATATATTAGGCCAGGTTCAAACGGAGGATATTACCTCACATAATATATATTAAAGATCCTTGCATGGACGAAGAAAATAGTTTTTAATGAAATAATGGAATACTAATTAGTAATTATCGACAACAACTAAAACTAAGTTAAAAAAAAATTGGTTGTCTGTAAAGTCGGTTTACTGACGATAGTTGAACGTGACAACGATTGTGCTTCTTTGTCGCTCGTTCCGCGCTCTCGCTTGCACTTTAAGCCTTACATGGAACGCCTCAGAGCGAAGTAACGCCGCATGAGTCATGTTTTTTCGTGCGTGCAGCCGGCTCTATCGAATTATAAGACGTTGTCACGTCAAAAACTAAAAATATTTCTTTTAGAGATAATATTTTTTTGTTTGAGACCTAATAAAAGTGCCATGCAATTGCATATTTATTAATTTTAAGTATAATATCGTGTCGACGGCTAACGAAACTTTATTAAAACGTTATTATAAAAGATAAGCTATTAGCTAAGTGCTCTGTTCCAAAAACAAAAAGTACCTAGCGAAGTAAAATTTACATTATTCCTTTGCCATACCAAATCGGCAAAATATTACTCGAAGGGGTGGAAGGGCATAAGAAAATTTTGTATACGGCTCCAATATGTACGTAAAGCCGCGTGCAAACAGCTAGTTGTAGTTATAATTAATGAGTTAAAAATAATGATCGTTTACAAGCTATAATTAAAATGATAAAAATACTTAACGTTTTCTTTAGACGTAACGTGACATTGCCCTTTTACAATTATTATTATCAGTTTCATCAGACAGCCTTATGTAATTTGAAAACCGCTTTTTTCGCGCGCGCCGTGAGTACAAAAAATTAAAATATAGCGCAAGGTCGATGAGATTTAATCTTGTAAAAATGCTCTTTTTATGTTAAGGGAAGGCTAACGAGCAACCGTGTCACCTAATTCTAAGCTAATCGAAAATATATAAGTACAATATCGAATTTCATGATATTAATTATTTATTTATTAGTTGAACATATGTAAATTATTAAATGTTGGATGAGTGATGGTGTAGCAAAAACATAAAAAATTATCTTCTAGCATTGAGATATACATATGGAGACGACACCGCCTACATCACTTATGTTCCGCTCACCATAAGCCATATGGCTTAACTGCACGCTCATTTTTTATTTATTTTAAAGTGAAACGCATCAAATATGCCTTCGTGTGTGTTACGATATTGCACAAATAATACAAATAATACGGAAAAGTGCAAAGGAATAACTTTTCATCGGTAAGTACATAACTAGATAATAATTTTTAAAACTTAGAGCAAAAAAATGCGCCCCGCGCCGCGGCCGCCGCGCTTGGCGCATAGATTTTGTTCGTGGTGTCTCCTCCATACGTAGTAATATTATCTCAATGTCTTCTAGTGAGGTTTTATAAAATTGCATGCGATATATTTATGTATCTAATCCTTCAGTTATATGTAATAAGTCTTAGGTAATTAGAGGTTTTGTTTCGTTAAGCTTATATGTATATCGAAGTGTTATATCTTTATTCTTTATCCCTTTTTTCATGGGAAATATTTCATATTTCATGGGAAGCGCTGAAATTTTCCTCAAAAGTTTCTAAAACAAAAAGTTTAACATGACTGTTGCACCACGTTACACCAATAAGGTTAATCCTTTTTATAACATGTTAATCTCTAATCTGTCACATCAATACACAATGATAAAACGTTTCGGTGAGTAAGAGCCAGCGCGCACGAGCAACTTTGTCTCCGCAACTATTTTGTCTCCGCAACTATTTTGTCTCTCCACCCATGGGCTAGTATGAAAGTGCGCGCACGTAGCGACGCAACTCCCCATACAATTGATGGGAGAGACAAAATAGTTGCGGAGACAAAGTTGCTCGTGCGCGCTAGCTCTAAAGCTCAAGTACCATTTGAAACAATAAGCTACTTCACCTTGACATTATACGTGGGGGCATACTGTGAATTACAGAGTAGAAACGGTTAGAGCTTTATAGTTGCTAGCGTATTTTTTCTATACGTTGAATCGGCCAAACGCTTTGGAAAGTATAGGTACATATCATGACTTTTAATAGCTCACAAATAGAAAATAATGTGTTTCAGTATAATGACTTTTAACATTTTACAATACTTTTAAATTATCTTTGCTGGATTAGATCTAATAGAATGCGCTAAAATTTGATAAATTATTGTCTAGTTCGACAATAATTGAAATACAGTCATATATGTTATTGTAAGATTTTAAAACTAGAAAACAGCAGTAGTTGTTGATACTATGAAATATTAAAGTACCTACATACATTTTTAAATATAGGTCTTGTAGACTTTTGTCTATTAATTAACTAAAAATAAATTGTAATAGAAAAATAAAATGATAAAAATATATAAACCACATCAATTTCATATAATGAATTCAGTTTAGATGTATATATAAAAAATGCGTGAACGATACGAACAATATTTGATAATTAAATATAATATTTTTTGTAGAGCTAACCTATGTATGAAGATAAATGATACCGCAACCGTAGTAAAATCACCCACATGTAGAGCGCTGGCTGTCTAGATTAAAGAGAGAGCTTAATTTATCAATAAGACCAAGAATAAGACATTGCAAAACCATGTCCTTGTGTTAAATTTGTCTAATTAATACCTACCACATTGTTTTCTATTTTATTACCCTTTGGTTTGTTTTGAATTATATTTATGGAAACAGGTATGTATATCATAGCTGTTAAATACCAAAAGCTTTTGGTATGTTATTAATTGTCGTAAATAAATAATAAAAAGCCCTTATAACACTCGATACCTATTGGTGATTTGTAATATCATAATATATTATATATTATTATATACCTACAGTATATGATTGAAAATTTTATTTTTATTATTTACGAATGTCTGAAGGATGTTATTTGTTAAGAGGGGGTAACTATTACGATAACAGTAATGTATATGCAGAATATAATGGTCATTATTATTTCGATAGAAAAACAGCTTCCTCATTATTTCCTCACATATATTTTATTTCATTATTTTTCGTCTTAGATAAAAATGTATACGAATCTATGAATACGAATATTATAGCAACGGCGCGGAGATTCAAATTTATAATCATGGACGTATAAAAAAGACGGACACCGTTTTACGAACAAACAACGT
>CAJQZM010036335.1:0-10732 GCA_907164665.1 Colias nastes
TTTTATATTACCGACGCTGGTCGCACGCTTGTTATTATTGTATATTCATTCAAATTAATATAAACAAGAAGTGGGTTTTAGCATACATGCTTCCAAACAGATCTTATCTAGCTCTCACAATACAGGATTTCTTAATTAATCATTCAAAATGAAAATTCATGACTCAGCGCAACGCAATCGCCTAGATATTACAAATATGTTCACACAGATATAAACCTTTACCGCTTTCGTAATAAGGTTAAAATTGCTTAACGGTGTCGGGCTTGTAAATCCCATATGTGGCGGGTGGTATATATGTATTCAGTATGATTTGCATTTCGCGGCAAGAGTGATGAGCTACTTATAAAGCGCAATATTTCAACAGATCCGTCGGAGGGAGATATTCCCCTCTCCCCTACTGTGAGTATTCATAGTAAATACGTGAACTATTTATAAAAAATATTAGGAAATAGTGAGCACATTTAAAGCCGTTTAATGATTAAACAACAAAGTTGCATATTCTTTAATAAATTACATTTAATTATAAAATATATGTCGTGGCCATATCGTAGATTTGCTCATTTCATGAAATGGCCAATTTAGTTTGGCCAGATTGTTAAATCGTCAACGTTTCACGATTTGGTCATCCACGTTTGGCCAGATCGTCGATCTGGCCAAACGTAGATGGCCATTTCACGAAATGCGACCATTTTTGTTTCTTTTTTAAAAAGCGATTCGCTTCTGGCACTCGCCGGCCGCTGCCGCGGCACGCTCGCTTTGCTCGATCGGCTCGTGCGTTGTTAGTCTAACCTAACCTAACCTAACCTATATTTTATACGATCTGGCCAAATGTCGATGACCAAATCGTGAAACGTTGACGATTTAACGATCTGATCAAACTATGTTGGCCATTTCATGAAATGAGCAAATCTACGATATGGCCACGACATATACACAATATGAAGCTAAAGAAAAATATATTTAAGGTACAGGCTGTTACCTTAATCAGCGGGTTGAAAGTTTATAATTCTGCACATAGTATGATTTAAAACAACAATAATAAAAACGACAATGCATCTTTGCATTAAAGTTTTAATTAAACCGTACCCAATAGAATCACAAAAGAAATTATGGAACAAAACGTCCGTAACATTGGTCCCGAGAGACGCAATAATAACCCAACATCGATTCACTCCTGCAGCAAAATAGAAAAGAAATGAAAACTCATTCACGATTCAAGTTTGTATAGGTCGAGTCGCTATCGAGCTCGTAGCATTTATCCGGAACAAAAAACCGCAACAGAGCTTGTTTGCCGCCCACCGGCCTGCCGGCCCGTCGCCCGCCGTCAGCCCGCCGGCCCGCCGTCCGCCCGTATATACCCAGACCTGTTTACTTTCACCAATTGGCGTCTAAATATGAGATGAAGCGAGGGATGCTGCTGACAAACATCTGCCTTTAAATGTATATGGCTTGACGTTACTGCAGCTGCCGTGGGATTGCATTTGTTATCTCGTACATAAACACAAGGCTAGTTCTAACTTTCTCAATCGATCTATTTTACAAAAATTTAAAGATAAAACTTAGAAGATATCATACTATTAATATGATATGCATTCGTTTTTACATTCATGGAATATCATGAAAACACTTTCGTATGAAAAATTCGAAATATTTTAGTATAGCAGTTGTTGTGGGATAAGCAATGAATAAAACGCGCTATAAAAGTGTAAAGTACACAAGTGTAGGCGGCGGAACACCGACCGATATTCACTAAAAATACAAGCGTTCACGAGATAAAATGACGTTTTAATATTTAGCATAAATTATTACGAGCTACAATGGAATGAAATTTCGTCGTTGCGGTCTGTTGCCGCGCGAAACCGAATTGTTTCCGAATATTTATTATTTACCTCAAATGTACAATTCCACACATCCCGCAGCTACGCGTCACCGACACTCGCCACCGCTCACCGACACTCGCCGACACTGGCCGCCACTCGGCTTGCCGACACTTTCATTACTGTAAAAATACAACTACAAAATCATTGAGCATTTTGCAATTCGCTCAATAGAGAGATCGCTTTGAGCGCGAAACATCACATTTCACTGTGCTACGTTTCGTTGTTTCCTTTTGTGTGCTTCACTTCTTCCTGTTCATTTACTTTACAATCTGTTTTTAAATTTTATTATTTGAGATAAATAGCATGTTTATAACCAGAGCTTTTTATGAATTCTCTTCAATTGATTAAGGTAAAATAGATTTTCAGTGGTTAAGAATTAGATTTATGTTATCTCCTTCATATTATTCCAATTAACCAGCTTTCAGTAACTAACAGTAAAACATAATATGTATAATGTATATTTCACTGTAGGCTTTATATTAAAATTTAAATGTGAAAGTGGGCCTTGTTTTAATTCAAATTGACAGTCAATATTTGTTCAATAATTTGCATACTGTGATAGTTTTAGATTAATATATTCAATAACGTAATTATTATTTGCTCAATGTACACTCAGTTTGGCAGATTTTATTTAATATTTATGCCGTTTCATACCATCCATCACAATGTTTTACTACGAGGTACGTTTTGAAAGAAAAGTATGTGGAGGACATAATATTAAAGAAAAAAGCAAAGGACTAGGAGCCGCCGGCTCCGACCACGTATTGCGTTATTAGATTTGGCGTGCTAATTAAATGGTCTCTCCCCCTCCGCAACCCCCCCCCCCAGTCTCCCCTCTAAGTCCCAAACAGACGCAAAATATAAAACAGGCCGCGAGCGCTCAAAGGTTAAAATTAATTAAAGTTGCAAATTAAATTATGAAGAGTGCCGTGAATAGTGGTGAATTAAAATAATTTGTTGTGTAAGCTGGGGACGGCCCCGTATAATTTCGTCGGTCCTTGTGAACCCTCGGAATGTCCCCGAATTGTTAATTCAAATGGAAAATTAAAGAGTATGTTTATGCCGTGTACTCAGTAATGTGACCCTCTGAGGACGTCGCCCGTCGGCCGTGCGTCGCCCAGTGACGGGGATTAGCGCGAAGCGATGGGATAATGCTGTTTGCTTTCAGGATTAACTTGACTAAATACGTGACACTATTTGATTTCAGCCCGTTACATTGCACCCTTGTTTGAGATTCACAAAACCGTCACCGTATCCGAAACCTTTCTATAATATTATAATGAAGATAATTTAGCATAATCTCATTATATACCTCATGTTGCTTAATTTTTATTTTTGAAATTTAAAATGTAATGAAACCTCAGTAATTTATTTGATTGTAACTGAAAAGGATTATTTTTGGAAGCTTTTCTATTTTACATAAGGTTTAAAGTTACAAAAGTCTCGTTAAATTATTATTTAAATAACTGGTTATAGAAATACATTCAACAACCTTGAAAACAAAATATACATTCTTCTTGTTTGAATAGTCGTACGAAAAAGGGAATTCAATCCAAATGCAGTAAATAAAATATAATATTAAAGCACTCACATTTTATGAATATCATAAACAATGCAATACTGAGGCGCGTGTAAAGACGAGCTTTCATTTCGCATCTCTACGAGACGCTACGAGCTACGAGCTGTTGTGTGTCTACGAGATTGCTTCGAGTGCTACAGTGCGTTTTAGTCGATCGTTGAGAATGTATGCAATTATAAATATTTGTACAGTGCTGATTTTATTTCCGATATTAATGCAGCTATGTAATAAAATCGAAATATATAATATTGTGCAATGTGCATAATATAACAAAGTTTACGACCATTGATGCAGTTTTTAGTGTATTTTGTTTAAAATAAAATGTAAAAATATCTTCTTCAATTCATATTTTAAATGGTGCTAGACTAAAATAACGCAAATAACAAAGCAAAATCCACTAGAGCAAGAAACAATACAATAAAAGTACATCTTCGACAGACACAAATGTTTCTCACGCGAGGCATTCTCTCGTACAATTACATATCTTGTTACGTTCCACTGTTCTCGCTGGCTACACTGATTCCCAGCTGACTCGCGACCTATTTGTTCCTGCTGCCCCCCCCTCCCGCACCGTGATCCCCCCGCGCCTCACCCCCGCGGCGCCCTCCCTAATGACCTCACGCTCGCCGTCCTGTTTATCGGGTGCAAGTGGTTTGCGAGGCCAGCTCGGCTAATTTAATATCGATGCAGTGTTTTTCTCGATGCCAATAGCCATCTCTCGAGTTATTCGCCCAACGTTGATAGCTGCATTGCTCGTTTATTTTTAAATCTTTTTTGCTATTTTTGAATTTAAAATTTATTGTTCATTCAGAACGTGATTTATTTTTCACGACTGTTCGGAACATAATGATGTGATGCGACCATATCCTACTAATATTTCAAACACGAAGGTTGGTAAATGGACGTTTTCTGTTACATTTTCACGCAAAAACAGCTGATCGAACATTATAAAGTTTGCTACAGAAAAAGATAATCGTTTGCTCATAGGTCACTCTTCATCCGGGTTCCACGCGAAATGAAATCTCGGAATTCTGTTAATATTAAATAATAATTTAACCTATTCTTTTGTATAAGTTTATAATGATTTTTGCATTTTCTACTATGTGTACGATGTAAAGTTTTGATAATATTAAAAAAAACTTTTGTAATATATGTGTCATTTTATTAAGTAGGTAGTATACTGCTACTACTACTTTGCGATGAATCTCATTATATTAGACTCGAGGCTTCTTTACTTATTTGACAACTTTTAAATTAAATAATTATGAAGTCTATAATTATGTAATTTATATTGTGACGTCATCAACAATCACTACATCATTTTATTTAGTAATTTTCATATTTGTTATACAGCATGAAAGTGTGAATCTTTCATGCTCCTGAACAATTTTCTATTCAGACAAATGTATCGCTTTAAAAATCAAAGCACACTCATTAAACAACTATTAAGCATCTCACTGCTATATACTCAAATGTAATGTAGTTCAATGACACATACGCTGATACGTAGTCGTTTGTGCAACAAGCAGGAGCGCGGGCGAGCGCCGGCGCCGGCCGTCGGAAGCGCTTTCAGCCGCGCGGAGCCGCCACACACCTGCCGAGCTAATAATGTTGTACCCATTACATTCATGTGCTATTTAGTAAAGCTAGTTTCACTGATGATGATAGTTTGTTAATAACTAAACTAAATTAATTGTCTGTATTCTCATTGTTTTCTGAACTATGCGTTATAATTATTTCGTATTTAAAGTCATACATACACTACTCGTTTAACGCTATTTAATTCATATGAGCTTAAACAAAATTAGACCGTGAGAGACCTGCAAATTAAATATTAATTCCAATATTCATTACATCGAAAGAATTCTGGGAGCATGTTATTTCAATAGCGCCATTAAACTGGTCGGAATTGCGGAAAATAAAGAAAATGGTATTCCGTTCTTGTGGCGAATTAATTTGTATCGCGGAAGGCTGCAATCGATTCCGCTGCGAAGCGTTAAGCGCTGGGAACGAATGGAGGCAAATCGCAACTGTAGCGAGCTCCACTGGCCCCGGCCGGCGTGGGGCCCCGGCGTCGGGATCGGTGCCAGGTAGACAAATAAATTTTTATGTGTACACTGGAAAATATGAAGTGCATCTTAAGCAATCTTGAAAATAGCAGACAACAATACGAGTTATCTACATAATTATTAAGAATGAAACTTAACTTTATTTTTTTATTTTTTTACTTATCTTTATTGACTGACCGGTTGGCTTGGTTGGTAGTGGCCCTGCCTTCCAAGCCAGAGGTCGTGGGTTCGATTCCCACCCGGGGCAAATATTTGTGTGATGAACATAGATGTTTGCTCTGTGTCTGAGTGCTAATAAATTATCTATATAAGTATTTATTTTAAATTATGTATGTATGTTTATCAGCTATCTGGTTTCCATAACACAAGCGAAAGCTTAGTATGGGATCAGATCGTGTCGTGTATAAAATTGTCCTGAATATTCCTGAATATTTAGCTTTGTGAAACTCATAAATATATAATAAAGATCTTTGAGTTTAAACACAAGCATAGGGATCGACTTAGTACTTACACAATCCTGATAGATATTAAACAATTTGGATTACATAACATGAATCAAACATATTACTAAATCTTTTGTAGGATTACCTATGTGATTTTCAAAACTTTTCAGTGTTAATCTTTATTCCGCACAATATCTGGGGCTACATTACCTGTTCGCTGAGTGCGGCCCGGTCTCGTCTAATCGCTTCTATTGATTCCCGAGTGCCGTTCGTTGCATTTTTGTAAAGTTCTGTTTATTTTTGTTATGTAAATCTGAACTAAACGACTTTTTAAACCGAAATAGGAATACATTGGTTTATATAAAATATATCCATGTTCCATATAGCATTGAGTAAGTTATTTGATCAATTTAATAAATCCGTACTGCAAAACTACTTGTACAATGCATTATATTCGTACTAAATATTAACTCTTTCAATGGTGGAAGAAAGATAGAATCCCAATTTAGGCCTTCTCATGTTGAATCGTTCAAAAGTCGTATATATATACTAGCGGCCCGCCCCGGCTTCGCCCGTGGTACATATGAAAAATAGATGTTGGCCGATTCTCAGACTTACCCGATATGCACAGAAAATTTCATGAGAATCGGTCAAGCCGTTTCGGAGGAGTATGCAGACTAACATTGTGACACGAGAATTTTATATATAAGAAAGTAATATAAATGTTAGAAATGTATTGGATTCCTGATGCGATCCTGAAATTACTTCATGAACGTTTTATTTATGCTCTTTTCTAATTTACAAATTAGTATATATCATCGGTTAGTAAATCAAGATTACAGCAAGGATAAAATCATGACATAAATCCGTAATTCCGTAATGCTTAAAGCGGGGCGGGCGGGGCGCGGGGCGGCGCGGAACTCGCGTCATCCATCCCCATTACACCGTTACATTCGACTCTCGCCCGATTACAGCTTATTAGCTCGTGTCAAAATAACATTAACTACGAGTGCGTTGGAATTACGGCACTGTGGAAGTGTGCACCTTCCCGCGGCATCGCTTGCGTGCACATCGCAACGAAATAACCGCTCTACCTGTTCATAACCGCTTATTACTTGACTTTTGTTTCTCTTTCAATGGCAGTTATATTTAATAATTAACTCCGCTTTGTGGTTATGTAGTTTTGCGGCGCAACAAATTGGATAATTCGATCACACTCCCAACGGGATAGTTGTCGCATGTTCAATGTTCATGTCATATTTACAGACTATTATACATATTTGCATGACAACATAATATTAAGTCCTTCTAAAGGTTTTTTTTTAAGTTCAAATCAAAGATGCAAATAAAAGTTTTGGATATTAATAATTTCAATTGTGTAAGCCCCTCTACAAAAATGTTTCTATATTCTGCACAAAAAACTACGTAAGTACCTATATTTTAATTTATTCAAACAGTCGATGAAATCGCAAGACAGTTTATAAATAACCTATCATATACCTAAATATCGTTCCTAGAAATTAAATAGCGCAATTCTAGAAACGAATAACATTGTAATATAAATTATTGTGATTTTCCGTTGTGTGTTCTGTCAGTTTCGGAGCAATATTTGCGCTCTCACAATATTTACTTAATAATTCAGTACGAGTTACTCTACGTAGGTAATAGATTTATTCGTTTTATTTTTAGTTCGAAACCGAAAACAAACTAAACAAATATTTTATTCTTAGTGGAGCGGCCGCTCTTCCTACCGTACTCGTATTTACATAAAATTCTTACCAGTGATTGAGTGGCAGTATGTTCAGAACTGTAATAGTTTGGTCTCGAAATTTTAAAAAGAGTATGAAAACTTTATTTCGTTTTCTTTTCATATTCTTCGTCGTTTTTATATTTCGTTTATAAATACAAATTGATATTTAGGATATAGAATAACAATAGAATTGCTGTGTTGGAAACTTATTAAGGAAGTTAAATGGAGAACAAAGTTTATCCCAAAGTCTCCAGAGATGTATTTGTTTCATAATAAAATATGGCCACGCCGCTTTATAATTATATAAATAAAAAGTGATTTAAAATGCAGATCCATATACATACAGTGATGTATACAAGCCGAATGTTTTCGTCGTCACTGTCAGTCAAATCCATGAGTCGGGTCGAAGGTCGGGTCCATCAACCAAAAATGTTTGCGTGTGTATTTTCGTCAGAAGATGTATTGTGTATGTGTGCACCTGGTGGTAAAATTGCAGCTATAAATAATAAGGCATCGAGGAGATGCGGGGAGAGGGGGATGGATGTTGTAATGTGCGGACACCCGCTCCGTTGTTGTCCGCGTTATGTTCCAATTTTATTAGCCCCTGCTTTCCGCTGTTTATTTCACTCGCGTTTCAAATAAACTCTGGGCGTACAGAGCTTACAGTCGCTTACGGCTTGAACTGCATTGCAGTGTGCTTCCTTGCAACTTGATGGATTCGGAGAAAATCGCTTTGTCGGAGATTGTGGATTTCATCTCACTGTTTGAAAACATTTCCGATATATATTCGATGTTAATGAACGATAAAATGTGTAAGGTACTATGTCATCAATGTTCATAAATGCAAAATGTCATAGGTATTATAGATCTATGTAAGTCTGTGTTGAAATGATTATATGATACAGGTAATTTTTTAAACTATTTAGCTTTCACCTAAAAGTTTGTCCTACATTAGTGAAATGTGTGAAATATTTCCTAGATACTTGAACTGTAAAACTAGTTCGTCCTAATTATTGACGTCATCGTCACGTCTACGTGGCTCTTGTATAAACCTGAGCTCCGGCAGCGGCTAATTAATGAAGTGCAGGTGACCCTAGCCGCTCCCCGCGCTTCTCCGCACCGCGGGGTGATCGCTAGGGCTGCCTACACACACACATATTCTATAGTTTTCATAATTTAGCTCTATGTTGATCGCTGTATAATTTAGTAGCTTCATTATTTTATTTTTTAAATTTCTTTTTATAAAGATTTATTGAATGGGTATGGTTTTATGACATGCATTAATGAACAAGATTAATTTGTTAACTTATTTACTTTAAAAGCAGTTTTTCTTTTGTAATATTAATTAATTGCGCAAATGCTTTAAGTGTAGTTACTATGCACTTATTTATTACAGAGTAAAAGTTAAAAAGATATATAGAATAGGTGTAAAAGGAAGACATACATTGGAAGAGTTTTTCTAGATAGCTAGATTATTGTGTCTTAAACCTATTTAAAAGTAGCAACCCTACTGTTAAGGGACTCTCCCGCTGTCGGAGAGTTGAGTCAGAGATTCGCTGTGCATTTACAATTTACAAACGAATGTGACAAAGTATATCTATGTGTGTGTGTGTGTGTGTGTGTGTGTGTGTGTGTTAGATACAAAACCTTATTTTAGTGATAATAATTGATATTAGTATTTATATTTCCAAGTCTTTGACGTGAGCGAACAACAGTTCAGTTATGTTTCTAATTTAAATTAAATAACACAAAAAATGCAAACACTTTTCAATATTTTTGACCGAGTATAATATACTATTTTCCAACTGTATCCCCTTTGTTACGCCTAAAACTCGTACACCATTACGTATATTGGACGCTTACCTTTGTTAGTGAACAACACGCGGCGATTACTTCCTACTGTCAGGTAAACGATTGACACAGCAAACAAAATCCCACATCGTTGCAATATCTCACGAGCGACGGGTTGTTTGCGCGGGAGCCGGCGGCGGGCAGCGGGCCGGCGGGTGACGCATCGCAGCCATCCGTCACGCGCGCGCCCGCGGCGCGGCTCGGTCCTCACACAACTGGATAACTAGCATTTTATCTAGCACTCAACACTAACACTCAACAATTTAAATAAAAAGAAGACTACGCTCAAATTCTATTTGAGCAATATTCGCGGTCACCCACACTTATTCGGGTTAGGATAGGTTTATATCAAAAACTAAGTTTTATTAAACAAGCGATATAACTTTTGACTTTGAGTGATGTACTCGTAAGTAACACAATTTTGAAGATATTGTTTCATCAACATTGTGTTATCTAATGTTCACGAGTGAACCTACAACAAAATATATGTTTATGTTTAGGTACCACTTTAGAATTTAGTTTTCAAAGAGATAACTTTGCTGAGTTCTGGGGCTAGATAACGTTTCGGGAATTGTTGTTTACTGAAAAGCCAAGTATTTATAGTGACATGATGGTTAATTACCATTCATTATTTTAATTATAATTAATAGATCTAGTAGATATAGTATCTGCTCCGTTATATGAGATTGAGTGGCATTGAGCATATGAAGACTACATTTAACGGCATAACTTTAAACATCTTAAAAATATTTTGATCAGCAATCCTGATAAAATAAGAAAAATGTCTCTTGCGCTTTACATCCATACAATTTGTCTTCAGAGGGAACAATGGAGAACCTGTTCGCTCCACTGAAATGTATCGTTTACGAATGCCACCACACCTTACTTGTTTCTACGATACTTCCTTCACTGTTCAGGCTATTAAATTGTGGAACGCTTTACCAGAACCAATAAAAAAGGCACAGTCATTATATAAATTTAAAATAATGGTACGCGATAATTATCATTCTTCTTGTCGTACTTAATAATCTATTTTGTATTATATCTTTATCGCTTTATATATTTATTAACATATTTTTATGGCCTTAATTATTCCTTCCTATACCTACTGTATGTGAATATATATTATATTTCTCGATAATCTCATAGTTACATATATT
>CAJQZM010036341.1:0-11949 GCA_907164665.1 Colias nastes
TAACCTAACTGTTTTCTATTGAAAAAACCATTCGCTTCTGGTATTCGTCGGCGCTACCGCGGCACTAACTTAAATGACAATAAACAAGTTCTTAAAATATTCTGAATTTTTTAATGTTTTATGGACTCTCTAAGATATTTTATACGATCTGACCAAATGTCGATGACCAAATCGTGAAACGTTGACGATTTAACGATCTGATCAAACTATGTTGGCCATTTCATGAAATGAGCAAATCTACGATATGGCCACGACACATATACAATATACAAATAATATAAATAACCGTATTTTTTAAACAAATTACGTTAAAAATTATACTATACTAGCAAACCTGGCAAACTCTGTTTCGCCACCAGAGACACCTTTTCTTTGCTATAAACCTCACGGAGCCCGACCTTTCCAACGAATGCAAAACCGTGGAAATCGATTCGTGCGTTCTGGAGTTATAGCGTCAGGAAGGAAAACCCGACTTATTTTTATTATACTAATATTATTCAGAGATTTGATTAATCATCGCTCTCTAAATTCTTTTTAGAAAATTTATTCTGCGAATTTCAATTGAATATTTACTTATACAGGTTAAACATACAAATTCAATATAAATTCTAGTTTTTTGTTGGCTAAAGTGGTTACTATAGTATACAAATAAATCTTACATGTTATAAGTTGAAACCTTTTTGTTAAATAAGACATTTTTATACATAACTCAAAATTATGTTAGCATTTTTATCGTAATTATAAATATTGATTTTTAATTAATCAGTTATTACTGTTGTTATTTCTTACCAATTAAAACAATTTGTCATATAATTTTGTAAGTCGTATTTAACTGTCTGTATTTTATGCATATAAACACAACTCAGCATTTCAAACTAAAATGACATTAAGGGTTCAGTTAAGGGCCTTTTAAATGAGTAGAAAGTGTACCAAATGTAACGTAGACCAGAGATTTCTCCTTGTTGCAAAGTTCTTGTAAGTGATTGCTTCGTCATCTTAGAAATTGACATTCAGACGATTGCATTTCTCTCTCTAGCTTTGTAAAGCCCTTTGTTTGCGGAGTAAAATATATGGCATGGTATTCAGGAAATGTAGCAAATGAAACGATGTTTCAAATTACCTACTGTAGATATGATAGATTGGTTGTATTAGAAAGGGTAAGTAGGTATGTGAGTAGTGAAATTGTATAGTTTTGAGTCGTTTTGTTTTGTGGTAATTATTGTTGTATTTATTAGGTTTACGTCATAAAATACGGATTGAAGGAATTGTATTTGCTGTATAAATGATTTTTGTAATGAATGTATTGACACAGAATACGGCAGAGAACGCTAGTATTGACTTGAAATATTCATTTTTCAGTTATAAATTTAAGAAATAATTAATAACTACACTTGCCGTCCATTACAATTAGATATTATGATTGTAATTATGTACTATTGGCTTAATGAAGTGAGTAGTTAACTTTATAAGTAAAAACGAGTTTTTAGCATGGAATTAGAAGTTGTTGTTCTATTGCTTTAGTAATAAAGCTATTGAAGCACAACAACTTCATTATTCATGTGTATATCAGATTTAATTAACTCTTACAATAAACTTTCTAGATCGCTCTAGGGTACAATTATTACATTCTTGTTAGCTTGTAATTATTAAATAGGAGGTTCTTGTTAAGTATAACACGTGTAAGTATTTGATATAATTGTATTTCACAACCCAATTTTCTGAAGAATGATAAAGGATTCTAGTGTTTGAGACCTTTGTCGTGCAGTGGAAAGAAAAGTAATGCTTTGCCTCGTAAGCACTTGACCATCAACGACACCTTAAAATATATTAATACCTAATACAAATTTGATAAATTAACCATGAAAAATGTTCCTTGTTTTAATCATGAATTTGTAATCATAGTAATTATATATCGCTCCAAAGATATTTAAGATTCGAGCACAAAAATAATTTTAAACCACTTTAATTCATTTTTTCATTTTTCGTAATTCGGATTTTCGTAAATGGCTGCACGACGATGGTTACCTGTGCAAAAGTTAGCCTGGTACAAATGGTTGAATTGTTTTTTTTTTAAATCAACGCATTCGCGTCGGTATGGCGGGCTTTAAGGACGCTATAACGTATTTTTACAAAAACACGCTGTTTTTCGGTACCATTTTAACTTAAAGCAATTACACGTGAGAACATAGTAATATCTTAATTTAAAGATAATATATTCAGCTCTACGTTCATCTTATAAAAATGGTACGACGTCATACAAAATTGTCGCTGAAATACGATTTTCCCAGCACAATAATCGCATAAAATGCAAAAAAATGGGGTCTAAACCGGTACCATTTTAAGAAAATTTAAAGCCTAATCTATCTTCTTACCTATAAATTATTGAGGGATATATAGTCCTTTATATATGGTGTAATTTTTATTAATCTAAATCAAAATTTTATTTCAATAATGAGCTAAATTAAAAATACTTGTCGATTTCTTCATACATTTTGTTCTCGCGGTTCGTCAGACCGCGCTCAGAAGCGCTCTTGGAAGGACGGGTGTATCGCTCCTCGTGCCAAAAATAAAAACGAAATAAAAAAGATTATTGTGCGTGCACTGTCTTTTTCGTGATTTGAAATATTTGATACTTTTTAGGAGTAAACTGTATAAGTTTCATATTCCAATTATTTGTAATTTAAAATTATGTTTTAAAAATTACCTTGCCTGAGATCCTCTTTTTTATGGGTTGTTGAAGGGATTGGTGGGGGGTAAAGCAATTTGACAAAACTTAAATCCAAAATGGCGCCGACGAAAATTTTACATCTTTTCGTCATGGGTGTCATTTTCATGGTTTTTGGGGTAGCTATTAACGAAAATGAGGTCAAAACTGAAATCCAAGATGGCGCTGACGAAAATTTTACATCTTTTCGTCATGGGTGTCATTTTCATGGTTTTTTGGGTAGCTATTAACGAAAATGAGGTCAAAACTGAAATCCAAGATGGCGCCGACGAAAATTTTACATCTTTTCGTCATGGGTGTCATTTTCATGGTTTTTGGGGTAGCTATTAACGAAAATGAGGTCAAAACTGAAATCCAAGATGGCGCCGACAAAAATTTTACATCTTTTCGTCATGGGTGTCATTTTCATGGTTTTTGGGGTAGCTATTAACCAATATGAGGTCAAAACTAAAATCCAAGATGGCGCCGACGAAAATTTGACATCTTTTCATCATGGGTGTCATTTTCATGGTTTTTGGGGTAGCTATTAACCAATTTGAGGTCAAAACTAAAATCCAATATGGCGCCGACGAAAATTTGACATATTTTCGTCATGGGTGTCATTTTCATGGTTTTTGGGGTAGCTATTAACCAATATGAGGTCAAAACTAAAATCCAAGATGGCGCCAACGAAAATTTGACATCTTTTCGTCATGGGTGTCATTTTCATGGTTTTTGGGGTAGCTATTAACCAATATGAGGTCAAAACTAAAATCCAAGATGGCGCAAACGAAAATTTGACATCTTTTCATCATGGGTGGCGTTTTCATGGTCTTTGGGGTAGCTATTAACCAATATGAGGTCAAAACTAAAATCCAAGATGGCGCCAACGATTGTTCCTAAACATGTATTTCAATGCTCTTTAAAATTATTTTTAAGACTTATAAAATGCCAGATGTATTTTTTTTTCAAATAGGTGAATTCTTAAAACTCTTTGTGTATACCCCTAAAAAGCAACCTGCCAAACTTTGTTACCCGCACGTGAGCTATCGTTTAAGATAATGTTTTCATAGACAAAATACTCACATTAGCGAAGCGGTATATGCCGGCTGCACGAAGTTAGAGAAGAAAACAAACCTAAATTTCAGGAAAAATTTAGCAAAATTTTTTTAAAGTAATTTTGTTGTTTAAGTATTTTTTACGTGATCAGTGTATGCAAAACTACAAGTCCCTTAGCACTTAGTATACCGATAGTGGGACACCCTGTATAGTCGAATTCTTATATACTACGGGAGAGTCTTAAAAATAATTTTAAAGTGCATTGAAATACATGTTTAGGAACCATCGTTGGCGCCATCTTGGATTTTAGTTTTGACCTCATATTGGTTAATAGCTACCCCAAAAACCATGAAAATGACACCTATGACGAAAAGATGTAAAATTTTTGGCGGCGCCATTTTAAATTTTAGTTTTGACCTTATATTGGTTAATAGCTACCCCAAAAACCATGAAAATGACACCCATGACGAAAAGATGTAACATTTTCGTCGGCGCCATCTTGGATTTTAGTTTTTACCTCATATTGGTTAATAGCTACCCCAAAAACGATGAAAATGATACCCATGACGAAAAGATGTAAAATTTACGTCGGCGCCGTCTTGGATTTTAGTTTTGACCTCATATTGGTTAATAGCTACCCCAAAAACCATGAAAATGACACCCATGACGAAAAGATGTAAAATTTTCGTCGGCGCCATCTTGGATTTTAGTTTTGACCTCATATTGGTTAATAGCTACCCTAAAAACCATGAAAATGACACCCATGACGAAAAGATGTAAAATTTTCGTCGGCGCCATCTTGGATTTTAGTTTTGACCTCATATGGGTAGTAGCTTCCCCAAAAACCACCCACATTTGCAAATGTGTTTGCTCCTTAAGAAAAGTTCAGATTTCCTAGGTAATGTGATGAATCTAATTTATTTAATTTCGAACGTATCTCGGAATAACATACATATTTTTCTAAGAATAATGCCGGATTTAATACATTGCCGGTAACATAATATGTATGATAATTCTTAAAAAAGTATTTTAAACATTTCAAAGCTTAGATATTGCATATAATTCCTAGAGGTTTTGTAAAACACTCACACTTTTTTAAGTTAGTTACTAACTAACATACTTATCAGAATTGTACCTACTAATAAAAGTAAGAAAATGAATTTTTAAAGTTCGTAATAATGTTCTGGAATCAATTTCAATAAAATTTAAAAATTAAAAATAATATCAAGTATTAAGATGACCTATAAAATGGAATGCGCTATGTTTACGTGAGCGTGATGTTGCCGCGAACAAAGTTACGACGTTAGATACCTAAATTTGAGTAACGCAGATCGGTGACAGCGTCCTTAAGTCACACCGGAAAAGTATGGCATGACACTACCGCCTACATCTTTTTTATGGGCTATCGGTAAATTCTAAAATTTTTGTGTTACAAATCGTTTGACTTTCGCTATTTATCCGACGAGTTCTACTAACGCCCACGCGACTACTCCGCCGGTACCAGCGTTCTGACCATCATTTTTCTTTTTGTCATTGCGTACCAAGACCCCTGTAGAACCGCCATCCTGTTACAAATGACCCGAAATTTTGTGTCAGCATCTCCCGGCCTACTAAATAAGATATGAAAAATCCGCCGAAAGTGTATCGTTGACTCTGTAAAATCTGTTTGTTTCGCAAGAGAGTCACGTACAATTTTTTCAAATTAATCCCAAATGTATTCGGTAAATACAAAAATAATTTTCAAGATTCTAAAAATGTAGAGTTTGTTGTGAGGAATGAGAATGAAGAAAGATAAACATATTAACATAAAATATACCTTATTTCATATTTTTTGTAGAACTACAAGTCACATCGCGAGTTGCTTGAATATTTCATTGTATAAAGTACAGAGTAATAACTACTCGTCACTGGTCTTACAAGAATAAAAAAAATATAATTTGAAGACTGCTTAATCCGGAATCAAATCATAATAAACTAGAACCTTTTTTTATTTTATTGCTTTTTTGTATTGTCACGTTAATGTATTTTTGTTTTCTTTGAATAAACTTTCTATAAAATTTGTCTGTAATAATCTTGAGTCATTATAATCATCACTTTTGCGGGTGAAAGGAGACAAATTTTAAACAGTGCTTTATATTCACTTTACACTATAATATATTATGTTAGTATTAAGTAATTAGATGGAAAATAACTAATACTTTTTTCAAAATTAATATTCACATTCATTTTAAGGGAATAAAGATTTGTAATAGCTGTTTTAAAATATATACCTGAATGGAATAGATTAGATATTTTTTGACGTACTTACCTACTATCACAGACTAATAATAATATACGTACTACGTATACAACTACTATTCTTACTACCCACGTGAACCCGAATAAACGGATAGTAATAATACATTCAAATATTTGGTATATAAATGCAAAGTAGGTATAAAATAACTGAAAAAACAAAGTTCATTCATCTATACTTCAAGTGAAAGTATCGAGAGTTATCTGTAGATAACCGTCACTCAGTGTATAGTTACTTCCTACTTAATAGTTACGGTCACTAAACTATGCCGTAATAGTAATTGGTTCCGTTGCATTTTTAATTGATATAATTAAGGCTTAAGCAGGTAAAGCTGTCGTTAAATAAAAGTAAAAGTTATTTCTAATTAAGAGAATTTCATATTTTATAGACTGACTGAGCTTGCTTGGATTTGCGTAAGGCAAATCCGATGCTATGAAAATCGTTACTTAAAAACTTTAAGATGCTTTAATATATCACTACATAGTATAAAACAAAGTCACTTTCTCTGTCCCTATGTCCCTTTGTATGCTTAAATATTTCAAACTACGCAACGGATTTTAAAATTTTTTTAATAGATAGAGTGATTCAAGAGGAAGGTTTTAGTATATAATTTATTAGGTTTAAGTCAAAGCGGGCGAAGCCGCGGGCGGTAAGCTAGTTAATTATAATACGTAGACAGTCGTGATAATAGTATCGACATTATTCTTTTTTATATTTAGGAAGTTATTTTTGCTGGATTAAGGTAGGCAACCGATAATGGTTACATTATTTGATATGAAAATCATTATAATTATTATGGTTTATATGCTCATTTTAAAATGATTGAATTATAAAAGAAAGTACCTTTTTTCTATTATATTCACTTCTCAACTAAATTTAAAGCTACCAAATTTTCCCGTACAAATGGATAATTCTTTAACTAACAACATGACTATTTTCATAAATATCTTCTAAATTGCATTTTATCTGTTATTGAAAAAGTTTCTGGAGCCTGCTATTAAACTTTGATTTTATCTATATTACCTTGGACTTTGGGGCTGTCTCGTATTGGGAAGTTTAGGGGTTAAGTTTTCTAAATGGAGAAAAGCTATTGAGTCGTTTTCGTTCTTTACAGTATTAAAAGTAGGTATATAAATAAGAGCAATAAGCCAATAAATATACCTAGTTATTTGTGTTTAATATTTTAATACAGTTTTTTGATCTTGTATAGTTTCCATACAATATTTATGTAAAATGAGGAGATTCAAAATAATTAAATTCTAGTGATGAGCTTTAATTTACATATTACATTGATTTAATATATTTTGTAAATCAACGTCTAAAGCTTCATATTTGAATTATAATTAAAAATATTCCTAGTGCAATGTGCAGTTCCTGTACTTTTTACCCTGAGTTACATAAAATATTTTTATAACACAATTTACACCTTAAAATTTTTCCATTCACAAAAATAATTTAACAATTAACCACATACAAACATAAAATTAAATTTAACAATATTTAATAATTAAACTTACCTAAAATAAATAATAAATAAAGCACAACACACACAAAACACTCGCGATCTATGTCGACCCGCGGTCTCAAGGTATAGCGGTCAACTGCGCAAGCGCACCTTACAAACTAACGTCAAGACGAGCTTTAGGGGAGCTCCGGGGTAATGTTATGTAAGCCTTTTGTAAGGCTGTAGGTCGAATATAATGTTGTAAACATATGTATGAAGTTAGAATTTCCTAGATGACAATTTATTGGATACTAGCAGTCCGCCCCGGCTTCGCCCGTGGTACATATTTCGCAATAAATGTGAATTTCGCAATGATGTAGCCTATGTTCTTTCTCAGGGTCTAAAGATTGCCTGTCCCAAATTTCATCAAAATCAGTTGAGAGGTTTAAGCGGGAAAGCGTAACAGACAGACAGACAGAGTTACTTTCGCATTTATAATATTAGTAGGGATTTTTATTGCATAGAGAGTGATTTAGGAAAGAAAGGCTAAACTAGTATTGTGTTGGTATGAAATGTATGCTTATGCTAATGTTTTACGGTTGCATGGATTTGCTAGAGGCTTCGATCATTGATAACGTTAGAGGATTTATTGGTTTGAAACAAATTGTAAATTTACTTGGTTTATCACTGTCTAAAAATAATAAACTATAGTGAAGTCGTTAGCGAAAATCTAGAAACATCACGTAGGTACATGACATAGTAATATCGTGGTAATATAATGTACAAAGACCTTAGAAAGGGATAGTATTCAACGGAAATGTATGTCAATGCATTTAGGTATGGCAATTTATGGTATCTCGAGATGCGTTATTCACAAAAGGGTTATTCAGTGTGCACTAGTATTTTATCCAAGTTCATACTATAAAAGCGAACATTTGTATAGAAATGTAAAGATGTTATTTTCTGTAATACCAAACCGATTTTACCCCGGCATAATGATGTGTGATCATCGTTTTGTTATAAAGATTCATCAGGTTCTGGTATATAACACACCATTTCTTAAATCTGCTGAAAATATTGATCGAATAACGTAAAAGTAATCTGAATAAAAGGAATGATACTTTTACACACATGTTTCAAATAAAAGTTATTTTGCATCAAAACAAAAATTAGTCATAATTTTATTTGTAGCCTAGTTTTCGTTTAAATATTCATATGGTCTATGTTAAGCCTATAAAATTTAAATAATATCAAACTAAAAAAGAAGTTATTTGCATTTTATGATAGTAATCAGTGGCTCAGTAGTTCAAGGTTTATTTTTGGTTTTGAGGGTCGAGAGTTCAATGCCTTTTCTGATTTAATAGATCAATTTATTTGTAAACCTTTATATTCTTTAGAACAGAGGCGCTATAATGTAATTAGAGATTTCGAGTATTTTGAATACTTACGTGCTTTTTCATAAGCCAAAAGCCTGTATAAAATCTTTAGAAGCACCACGTTTATAGTTCACCATTTCAGGCACATTATGTAAAATAACCCAGTGTTTTTGACGAAATTTCAGTAATATTACGTTATACCATACGCTATAACAATATTAAAACCTCAACTTCCTAATGCCTCCGCGCTATCGTAGAGTTTTGGAGAAAAAAATTAAACTTTGTTCTCAATTTCATCCTTTTTGAATCAAACATTTAATATAGGCCAAGTTTACTTTGAGTCATATAATATTATATAAAAAATAATAGTGGTAGAAAGATTATGTTCTTAGATATATATAAAAAATTTATTATTTTAAAGATATTATAATATTGCATACGACAGTAATGTATATTCTTCAAAATATTAAACATCCATTTTCATTATTTAAACTGTGTTGTTAAGTTGACACTTAACATCAAGTATCTACTTAGACACTTGAAAGTTTACGCCATGTTTAAATATTTAAAGATATTTTACAAGCTAGCTTAGATTTTCTAAAGAATAATAATTTAAATGTTAACCTCAATTAATCCAATCTTACATTGTTATTCCAAAACATTATATAGTTTACATGATATTCTTTTTTCTTAGGCCTGTAAATAATTTCAAGAAATTAAAAAAAAACCATAACTACAACATTCCTACGATTGTTTTTCGATTTCTAAATATAATAAATTAGACTATTTATTCGCTAAAAAGTAACATACTTATTCATATAATATCTATTATTCAAATAAAATTTTGATGCCTCCCTTTATACAGCAAACACTAATTGTCCTTTGCCTAATGGGTCGCCTGGTTGAGATCATTCTGAAGTGATAAGGCCGCATAAGGTTACACATATTAAAGCTGTAACTAGATTACGAGATTTAGTAGTACTTTTAAATTTTATAAAAATAATATGTGTAATAAAATTGTTAAATAAAAATAAAATATCTAAATATTCCATTTCTTTTTTTATTTCTTTACATTCAAATTATAACAGAACATATTATTATTTAAATTTACTAAAAAAGGGATAATTACGGAATCCACAAAAAAGAACAGCATCCGTAAACCGAACATTCTTCAATTACGTCTCAGATTTTGTAACTACATATTTGAAAGATGAAAGCAAGCCTTTCACCAGTGCAAATAATAGAACCAAAAGCTTTAATCGAAAATAGACTTAAAACTTAAGTACTAAAGTTGAATATTGCATAACGGGTTAAGTGTTGTGTTTAATTTGTACATTTACTTAGGGACGTTCTAAGAAAGGTCATAATTGCTGAAGTTGTTTTGTTATTATGTATTTAGGTTCGCGGTTTTTAGGGATAAAGTGTTTTTAATGACTTGCAATATTTTTGGGGTTAATTAAGATTAATTTGGATACATTTTGGTTAAGCAGGAATAATATAAGTGAGAAAATACTTGCATCTAATTGTATGAAATGGTGAATTTGCGTTGACAGGGGCCTTCCATATTATATTCGTAGAAGAGATGAATGAATAATACTGACATTAATAAAATTATTTACACTACAACAAGAATATTATGTTTTGTCAAAAATTTAAAAAAAAAACACGAATCTTAAAGAAATAAATCAATTTAAAAATAGTCGCGAAATTCATAATCCGCTCTCTCAAAACTCTCTCTATTTGACAGTTTTTTTTTTATAAAGTAATATTCGACCGCAAAAGTTGTTCTCAAAGCTCACGTAATAAATCATTTAGCTCCATGAGGATACTAAATAGCCATTTTATTTGTTTAGTGACTAAAAGATGCTAAAAAGCCTATTAACGTATAATGTAATTTAAAAATATTTATCTTTTTAAATATCGCATTCATACATTAATTAATTTTTGCAACTATTAATGTCAAGTGTTTGAAATATAGCCTTATTTTAAAACACGATTAAGTTTTCATTATATTTTATATTTCATGTTCTTTTAACAAAACTCTATGTTAATAATAATTTTTTTTTAGTATAATGAATAAATCTAATTAAAAAGTATCTACTTCAACTATGAAATTCACATTTCCACAATACATTGATTTGCAGATTCTTCAACTTTTATTCGACTTCAATAGGATAGTAAATAGAGGAAGGTCCTTTGTGAGTACAGTTCATTTTTGGATAGGACGAAGGCGTAGGCGTTATTTTAAATGTATTCTTCATCTCCATTTACACACGTGTACACAATATTATGTTTTCTTATTTCCTTCCGGACAGTGACGTCACAAAGTTGTATCGTTTCAAAAAAGCTGTCTATATTGTGTATACATTTGTCTAGCAAATATCCGTGGAACAATATTTGTCACATAAATTTCCTGGAATCAAAGTAGGGTAGAGACAAATGGGTCAATAGATGTTACACCTAAGATACCTATTGACCCATTTATCTGTATCTAAAATCTGATTTTTTGGGTTTTCTCTCTTGTATAATATTTATGGTTAAGCCAAATGAGCGGCCACATTCTCTGCAGTAAGATGACAAAAGGTAATTACAGGTAAATTAGCTTGGAGAAATTTTTGCGTTTGTAGTAGTGTATGGTCAGCAAATAAAATAAAACAACATTTTATTTTTAGTTTTTATTTTATATATATAAGGGATTTTAAATTAAACTATATGTGTTTCTCCTCTGAAAAAGATGAGACTTTATTTTAATATTTGCACATTTAACATACGTATAACTTTTACATTAACAATGTTACTAAAATGAAAAATTTACTAACCTGAAAAAGAAACGACATTTAAAGTTTAATTCTTTAGTTTGAGAAGTCAAAGGCTTGCCTCGACCATGTTTTAACACTGGAGCCATTTTGAATTAACAATATAAAGTTACAACATTTACACACAAATTAAACACTTCAACAAATATTATAACAATACAAATAATAACAACAATCAACAAATACAAAATTTAACAATTAAACTACTAGACCGGGAGATATTGACACAAAATTTCGAGTCATTTGTAACAGGA
>CAJQZM010036344.1:0-10031 GCA_907164665.1 Colias nastes
CGTTGACAAGAGAGAATTTTAGTATAGTTGGTTCTTTGATATACTGTTCCTCTTGATATTTCGGTTAGAGTCCGTATGTAATTTCACTTATTTCGATGACATTTTAATTATTTTAAATAAAAAATTGCGTATGGCACCCATTTAACAACGAATAAAACGTCTTGCAATAAAAAAATTATGTCTGATGGATCTATCTAAAGGCAAAAGATTAAAAATTACGCGTTAAAAAATGACTAAAGTTAAGTATATCTTCCTGTGCAGATAAGATGCGCACTAATAAACGCAACCACTACCGCCAGCCAGACAGCCCGGACTCTAACCGAAATAGCAAGAGAAACAGTATATCAAAAACCCAACTATACTAAAATGACTTTTTTTAAAACGTTGCTAGCTTTCGTACCATAAGAGGTACTATGCCGCGGTCGGCTCCCTTCTGAACGGTTCACCGTATTTTTTTGACCCTTCTTTTGCGACAGCCTAATTTTATTGAATGATCGAATGGATAAATACATGACAAACGCAAGAGTAAAACTCCCATGAAGCTCACTATCATAGTTTTCGAAAAAATGCAATCTGAATAAAAAGTAGGTACCGGTTTTTTACTTACTTACTTACTCCTCTGGCGCTGAAACCCCAAAGTGGGTCTTGGCCTCTGAGACGAGAACTCTCCATCTTCCCCGGTCCTGAGCGGTCTCTTGCCAATTATTATTGGCTCGTAGCACGCGCAGGTCCGCCTCTACTCGATCGCGCCAGCGATACCTAGGTCGTCCAACCGGCCGTCGGCCCAGGGGTCGCCCCAAGTATGCCCTCTTCAGTCCTCGTTCCTCACCCATTCTTTCTACATGACCGACCCAACGGAGCCGTTGTGCTTTTATTTCTCCAAGTATATTTGGCTCGGCCATTAGTTTTTCTAGATCGGCATTTGTTCGGACTCTCCAGCTTCCATCCTCTCGTCTGGTGGGACCAAAGATCTTGCGAAGAAGCTTTCTTTCGGTGACTAAAAGCTTGCGTTCTTCAATCTGGGTCAGGGTCCAGGCTTCACACCCATACATAAGTATTGGTCTTATGACCGTTTTGTATATACGCAATTTGGTGTTTTTGCTCAGAAGCCTGGACGCGAGCACCTTATGCAAGGCTGCACCACATTTCAGGGTATTTTGGATACGGATATTAATTTCATCCTCCCTGGAATGTGAGTCAGTAATAGTGCAACCCAGATATCTGAAACTAGCAACTCCTTTGTACGTCGTATCTCCAGCCTGTAGGTCTTGGCGTTGAGCTCGTGTATCTCTATACCGCTTCATGTGGAGATATTCCGTTTTGTTGGCATTGATTTTTAGTCCAACCTTTTCCGCTTCTTCTTTCAAGATACTCGCGGCTTCGCTCACTTCATCGCAGGTTTCACCTAACAATACGAGGTCATCAGCATACCCAATCACCTTATGCTTTCCATTCAGTGACACTCCCCAATCCAATGCAAGCATTTTACGCAGGATATATTCCAGTACTAAATTGAATAGCACAGGTGACAGGGAATCACCTTGTTTTAATCCGGTGAACACCGCGAAGCCTTCTGTCAGTTCTTTACCTACCCTTACATGCATGCTACTCTCCCCAATAGCCACCTTTATTAGATCCACCAGTTTGGTTGGGATACCAAGCTCCTTTAAGATAGCAAACAGGGCGCCCCTATCAATGCTATCGTATGCCTTCTCGAAGTCCACAAATAGCGCGTGCATGCTCTGAGAATATTCCCACCTCTTGTCCATTATCTGTTTGATAAGGAAAATCTGGTCGATCGTACTTCGGTTCCGACGAAACCCACACTGATAATCGCTGAGAATTCTTTCCGCGTAAGGTTCCAGTCGATCTAGCAGTATGTACGAAAAGATCTTATACGCTGTTGGCAACAGAGCAATCCCGCGGTAGTTGCTACACTTTTTCTTGCTACCCTTCTTGTGGACTGGGCATATTATTCCCGTATTCCAATCTTTCGGCTGTATCTGTTCATCCCATATCTTTCTGAGGACTTCATATAACTTGGATTGCACCACCGCTCCACTTTGCTTCCACACTTCAGAAGGCACGCCATCAATACCTGGTGCTTTGTTGTTTTTCAGCCGCATAATTGCCTTGTGCACTTCTGCGAATGTGGGAGGAGGTACATCTTCGTAATTGTCATCCTTATCCCTGATGATTTCGGCTTGAGGAGGTGGGCAGTTGAGTAGGCTCTGGAAGTAATCTCGCCATGCCATCTTAATATCCTCGCTGTCGGTGATGAGGTCCCCATTGACGTCCTCCAGCATTTGTGTAGTGGGTTGATAACCTTTTTTTGTGGTTTTCACTTCCTTGTAAAATTTCCTCGATTCACCAGCGCGTATAAAAGTCTCCATATTTTGTATGAGGCCATCGAGATGCTGTCTTTTGGCTCTGCGGATCGCTTTCTTTAGCTGTGAGCCGCATTCCATGTACTTTACGTTCCATTGCCTGTCCTGCTCTGCCAAGATCTTATAATGTCTTTTTTCTACCAATTTGCCTTCACACTCTTGGTTCCACCACTTCCTTCGCTTTTTCCTTTTGACTTTCCCTAAAACTTTAAATCCAATTTCTTTTGTGGTATTCTTTATTTTATCCCATACAATGTCAATGCTTTCCGTAGTATCCAAATCTTTGAATCTATTGCTTAACTCTAATTGAAATGTTTGTTTTATATCCTGTGTTTTTAAATTATCTACATCAATTCTTTCGTCTGCCTTTGGTATGTGTTTTCTTACTGATCTAATTCTAAACTTTAGTTTAATTCCTAACATGTAGTGATCACTGTCACAATCTGCTCCGCGAAAGGTTCTAACATCCTCGATGGTCCTTTTGTGACGCTCATCAATCGCTACGTGATCGATCTGGTTAATGGTGTGTCCATCCGGGGATCGCCAAGTTCCCTTATAAATGTCCTTGTGCGGAAACATAGTGCTTTTGATCACCATAGCTTTGGCTGAAGCAAAACTTATGAGTCTTAACCCATTATCGTTTGAGTTTGCATGTTTGCTATGTAGTCCGATTGTGAGGACATAAATCGTCTCTTGTCCAACTTTGGCATTAAAATCCCCCAGTACTATTTTAATATCGTAGCTCGGTAGTTGGTCGTATAGTAGTTCAAGCTGTTCGTAAAACTGATCCTTGGTTTCGTCTTCCGCTAATTCTGTTGGAGCGTATACGTTTACCAGGGATATATTAGCAAATTGACCTTTGAGGCGTAGTACTGATATTCGGTCGGATACACCATCGTAACGAATGACATTATGGATGAAATCTTTGGCGACTATGAATCCAGTACCGTGTGTATGGTGTCCAGCGTCATTACCACTATAAAATAATATCGCGTTGTCGTCAATATTGCACTCCCCTTTGCCCGGCCATCTTACTTCTTGGAGTGCAGCTACTTTTATATTGTATCTGAGCAACTCACAATTTACCTGGTAGACGGCACCAGGCCGAAACAGAGAGCGAACATTCCATGTAGCTAATCGTAAGTCCTTTAAACCATGCCTTAAGTCGTCGTTTTTGGGATCGGATTTTCTATTTCTCGTACTCAGTTTCGTAACATAAAGATTTTTACGTGGGAGGGGTGTTAGCCCGCCGCACAACCCCCATATTGCTGGAGGACCACACCCATCGTTGGTCAGCGAGTCCATCGGACTTAGCCGGTAGCGTAGCTAGGCTGTACTACCGACCACCCCCCCATCCGCCACCCGGGGGACGCTCCCCTACGCCGCGAGGGCCAGCGCGAGGACCGGTTTTTTATATAATTCAATTTATATTTTTTATTAATTTTTCTATCATTATAACACTTTTTTTTGCACTGCGAGCGTCAAGGCTTGCCATAGGGCCAATTTTCGAACCATTCGGGGAAGAGCTGTGACTTCGCAATTTCGAGATAATCGCATAAATAACAAAATTTCATTTTTTTTTTTGTGTCTGAACTCTTAAGAAAAAGCGGATTATTTTTACTTTAAAACATAGTTATATGTATGGACTACTTCCACAAAAAAAAAAGTGTGTGTACTTATGTACACGCGTTAGAAGTTATACTTCTTAGGCGTATGGAAAAAAACACTAGAATATACAACTTGAACATAGTTATCAATTTTCATACCACCTAGAACTAACTTCATGCTGTTAAATTTATCTACGCGGACGAAGTCGCGGGCACAGCTAGTTTGTAATATTTGTGCAATATCGTAACACACACGAAGGCATATTTGATGCGTTTCACTTTAAAACAAATAAAAAATGAGCGTGCAGGTAAGCCATATGGCGTATGTTGAGCGGAACATAAGTGATGTAGGCGGTGTCGTCTCCATATGTATATCTCAAAGAAAATATATATTCTTTTCAGACGGTACTCGGAGCTCTTCCTTTAGCGGTGGCTCTGGTGAACCGGGAACCAAGTCTTTTACCTGGTTTGAAGCTGAAATTCCTGACTGCTGATATAGGAAGACCCAGGCCATCATTCCCTTTGGATAAAGACAGCCTTTCATTGAGGTAAGATTTATGAAGAAATATGTCTTGCAAGATAAGAATGAAGAAAAAATATTCCACCTACGAAGCTCTTTTTTTTAAATATACAAAAACCAAAATAGAGAAAATTACATGGTCTAAACATATTAATAAAGTTGTGAGCTATATAATATTAGCTGCGTTCCCGACACGATTTTTAATAAAGGCTGAATATTTGACCATTGCTTCTATTTACGTCAAACGATTAGACTTTTAGATTAAAACCCGTTCATTATTGAGTTTTAGAGTGGGAATGTCAATATGAGCCATCGTATTTTCTAAAAATAACTTTAAAAACAACGCAAATGTATCACAGGACAAGTTAACGTTATAAACATGCTTATTTTTTGTAGCCTTCATTTAGTCATTTTTTTAAAAAGGAGAAAGTTAAGTTCAACTGTATGGCGATTTTTCTAGATATTTTTTTTTTGAGAAAGGTAGGTAACGTTGCAGAATCAAAATTTATGACGATTGATAAAACTCAAACTGACCAAAAATTAAACTACAAAAAAGACATTGTGATAAAGTGATATATTCGTAATGGAATTTTATACATAATAATTTTGTTTCTGTTTAAATTCTAACCAAGTTAATTAATTATAGGGTGATGACACAAATGCGAGACCTTGGCGTGGTGGCGTTCTTTGGGCCTGATGCGACTTGCCACACGGAAGCGAGGCTAGCCGCGGCATGGAACCTACCTCTTATATCACACGTAAGTTTTTATTTTGTGAATATAGATATATTTTCATGTAGGTACCTAAAAGCATTTAACGTCACTGCTCCCAACGGTTATGTTATTATTACAATTCTACAATTTAATATGATTGACAAACGAATACATACAATAAACATATACGTCATATTATGATCTACGAAATAAGCTAAAAAAACTGAGCGATGTCAAGGGACATCCGGATGGAACGAAGTGTTAAGTTAGAGAGAGACAGACAGAGAACCACGCGCACGCCGCACGGCTTACAACTCTAGCAAAAAGTGTCGTGACAACTTTTCGTAAGAATTTTTTCCGTCTAGCCCCCTTTCACAACGCGCGATAAGGAACTTCGTTCCAAAACTTCGTTCCAATAATTGACATGTACTTGAGATGTCTTGTTTTTCCTATTTCATAAAGATAAGTAAATTTAAGCTCAATAATTATTTATTATTATTATTTCTTAAGCTCCTAAAGTTAAGCTGAAATGCGTAATTATATACGAAGTAAGAAGAGCTTGTTAGCTGAAGTAGTATTAGAATATTGTTTCTTCAATCTTTGCAAGAAATAATCCTGTTTTGAACGATAACAATTTAAAGAGATTTATTGTGACTAGATTGTTTTTCTTATAAATAAAAATCTCTTTGAAACATTGTAATAGAATCTTTAATTAAATGTTTAAATCTTAATGATTTACACGGCTCTGGGTTTGATGGGAATTCTATTTATAAGTTTTGATGAATTGAGATATTGAAAATCCAATTTCCTGATAGAGAATAGAATCTTAAATCTTGATTCGTGTTATTTGGAACATAAGCTATATCCAAACTAAAAAATATAAAAAATCTTGTATTATGTGCTGGATAATCTTTTTCGTGGATAATCCGGAGACGTATTACATAACTGAAACACCTCTCGATTATTTTAATAATTCCGTTTTTAACACGATTAAATACAAAAAGTTTTTAAAATTATGAACATTTTATTTTATTATATTCTGCATACTAGTTTATGTTCAAAAATTTCTAACTGGTGCTCTATAGAATCAGTGATCTGTAGAAAATATTTTATTGCTGAAAAAAAAAACAAAAATAAACTCGGGACACTTTTTATAGTAGACGTTTTTTGATATATTAGCTAGCTCACTTTTATATATTGTGAATTTTTCATGGAAAATCCATGCAATAGTTAGAGTATTAGCATTGATTGAGAGGTCCTGGCTTCGATTTTAATTATAATAATAGTCATTTCTGTATCTTTAGGACTGTTATAAAAAGTGGCACTGACAAGATCATTACACTATTCATTCACCTATTCATTAATTTTTTCGAGTTTTTTTTTAAATATTGAAGTATTTCGATTTATGAATTTGATAAGTTCAATTGAGAAACACATGTAAAATGTATCAGGCACCTACTAGGGACACGGCCTCATTGCATGACAGATTTAAAAGCGATTCACGTTTTGCTGCTAAAAAACGATTCCAGTTGGTGTGGTATCGCGCCAAATCGGCGTTATTGTTCGTTGAATTTTCAATTATTTTCACAGTGGGCGTGAAAGAGACAGAGTGGATTTGCTGTCCCGCTTGTACAATGTACGTTTTTCGAAAATGATTTTGATGTATTAATATCATTTATGTGTCAAAATAAATAAAAAAAACACAATTATTATTAGTGACAATTCAACACCTCCAACACAAAACTGAACTGAATCGAACTTCATACTTTAAACAGATTAAACTTTAATTCTTATTTTTTTAGATACTAATGTGAGTCAATTGAGAGCGTAAAGTTAATTGAAAATATCTACTAAAAGTTGTGTTGTCACAACGGATGGAGTTTCATGAAAATTTAGCCCAATTTTTTGCCCCTTAAATTTTGCTAAATTATTTTTATTTCTGCCGTTCTACACTACAAAAGGAAAAGTGAAGTCCCATGTCCCCTAGTGGGATAAAGGGAAGATGCATTATACATCTGTTTCACTGGTCGATTTTCTTAGGGACAAGTAGGTGATCAGCCTTCTGTGTCCTGCCTGGCCGAGACATTTTTTTTTCTTCCCTCTCTCTTCCTTTCCCTCGGTTCTACGCTCACGCGTCAACCACTGTAACAAGGAGGCGGTCAACACTACAAAAGGAAGCTTATGAGTCATAAGTTATGACAATTTCCTATTTTCATCAGAGATTAAATACGTACCAAATGTCAATGATATTTTTAGATATATCAAAGGGGCATTTTAATTATAGTAATACAATTTCATTTAATTTTTTACGTTTTTAAAGAGTAAACAGGAGTAGGTATACCTTCATTAAACTAATTAATTACCTTACTCGTGACACGAGCCTGTCTTAGGTTGATATTAGTTTCAGGCAAGCTGAAATGCTTCTCTTGAAAAACGACTCTAAGGTGTTGTTTTTAGAAAATAATATATGTTTTAATTTAAATTTACTACGCTTCTTCACCGTATCAATGTTCATTAATTTCTCTGAAATAATTTATTTAAAAAAAATCTTCTGTATGTATAACTACGTAGGAATATATTTTAAACTTTATTTTGTTAAAATCGATATTCAAAAGATAGTTTAGAGAATTGGAAATATTTTATCTATAAATCACACACAGTACTGATATTAAAATAGATTATTATATGAGAGAAAATATGACACATTTCCCAAAGGAATCACGTTCTCTTAAAATAAAACTAATATTAAAACATATATAAAGGTAGAAAGAAAGAAACAAACATTTACAATATGAATTAAATAAAATTAGAAAAAAAGAGCTAAATGAGATAAATTAGTTCTTAGAGCCTGTAGACACGGTTTGTAATTATTAAAAAGATGAAACGCAAGATAGGTATGTTATGTATGTGGCAAAACAGTAAAATATATTATGTAGTACTAGCAAACCCGGCGAACTCCGTTTCGCCACCAGAGACCTTTTCTTTGCTATAAACCTCACGGAGCCCGAGACCTTTCCAACGAATGCAAACCCGTGGAAATCGGTTCGTGCGTTCTGGAGTTATAGCGTCAGGAAGGAAAACCCGACTTATTTTTATATAATAGATAATTTGATACGGACTTTGCAAGTGACTTCATTAGTGCTACAACACAAATTTCTTATTACAATCATTTTATATATCTATCTAAAATGATTATAATTAGAAATTTGAGTCTTCTAAAACAACGCAAGGAGCAACGCAAAAGTATCACAGGATTCATGTTAATTGAAATAATTACAATTATAACAAATTTTATAATCAAGTTATAAAATTATCAGATTCATTATTTAAGTATCAAAAGTCTATAATATCAGCCTATTTCTATTGAAAATTTTGAAAAAAGTAACTAAAAAGTCTAGTACGTGCGAAGCCGGGAAAAACTGCTTTCATTATTTTTATAAGTATATACAATATTGTACTACTCTAATATTTGATTAAAATAGAATTAATTTGTATGGTCCTTTTAATGACCTGTGAAAGTATTTTCCTTCCTAGCTAATAGTTTCACGGTAGATAAAACTCGTAATTCCAAGTACAAGAGGCTTAAATATTTAGGCAGTAACTGACATCGTTTCCAAGATAAATTGTGGTGGATAATTTTATTTAAAATTGATTATTTACTTGAGTACTAGTTTTAGTCAGCTTTTTAAAGTTTTTAAGCTATTGCATAGCTTCTATCGCGGGCCTTGAGCGCGGGGACCGAATCCAGAAATTCCGTAACGAAAAAAAACCTCACGCTCCCCACTCCGACGGGCACGGAGGTGCGGCTTGAAGGCATGCTATGCAATAGCTTCACCGCGGCAGTCCCCGAGTGCCATACGTCTTTTTTTCTTCCTTGATAATAATTTAGTCTTGGTATTATATACTTATTCCATAATAACTAGCTATCATATTATCTTTAACAGAAATGCGCAGAAGCTCAAGACTCCGGTGGTCTAGGCTCGACCTTCGCGAGGACGCTCCCGCCTGCCCACAAGGTCAGCAAGTCGGTTGTCGCGCTCTTGAAGGCATTTGGATGGAACAAGTTCGCGATTGTGGCTGGAGACGAGCTGACAGCTGCAGGTCAGCAGATGGAGGCTATAAAGGTAACAAGCTTTACTATTCTAAAGCAATAATTATACATTTTTAAAGAATAGAAATCTATATTTTAGAGAAATTAATTTAGACACGTAAAACGGAAAGAATAGAATAAATTGGAATGCTCTAACGGGATCACGGTTAGCCGAGTAGTTAGGCGTCGCTCTGGCAGAAGACGCGGGTTCGAATCCTGTCTTGTGATAGATTTTTTATATTCTTTAAAAATTTATATTTATAAATCATTTGAATGCTATAAAGTTAAAATATCAAATTCAATAAAGAAGAGTTTACTGCGCTATCTCGCAGAAACGAGGAGTAGGTACCTATAGAACTTAAGCACGTTTGATTTTAATGTTTTTTTATCATAAACTAATTACGATATATTCCTGTGTTACAAAATAATAAAAGTTTACAGGAATTTAAATTAGAACATAAAATAAACTATCTAATAAATATTCTCTAAAACATAACAATGCATTATGGCCTTGAATTAAATGCCTTAAAGCGTTCTATTTTCGTAAAAAATCCCATCATCCAAAGCAAGCAGAAATAGTATAACTATAATAAAGTGAATATTTCCATAGAAAAGTAAAGTTATTAAAACTTCTTATAATCCGGTCAAATTAAGCTTGAAAATAGTATTGAAATAAGGATAATTCCGGGAAAGCCAAATTTTGGTGAGGAGCTG
>CAJQZM010036347.1:0-14812 GCA_907164665.1 Colias nastes
TAGCTTTCCGCCCGCGGAATGGCTTTAACTGCTAGTTTGTTAGCATACTCTATTCTCTAATATCTGTTGCTAGGCTTCACATTTTATTATAAAAATTTGGTTCCAATAATTAATTGCCGATATTATATCATCATTTTTTGTCGTGACTTCGAGGATTTATTAGTAAATTAAGGGGCTGTTAAGACCAAATTTAACAGTGATTGCGCTCTCGTTTACTCCCATACAATTGGACAGTGTGCGCAAACGAGAGCGCAATATCACTGTTACTTGGCGGGGCGGTCGTGAAAGAAAATAATAAGAAAATATGTGAATTAAGGAAAAGTGTGGGTCATATGCGAAATATGACTCGTTAGAGTTTCAGGTATATTCATACCTTCGTGTTGACTTCGTGTTTTAAATTGCAGACCCGTACTTCAAAAAAATAAAGACATAGAATCGTTTAATGATGATTTTAAGACCAATCTTTGCAATTATTTTCTATCGAGCCGATTTCGTCCAATTATGTATCGAGTCCGTCCACGGTCTTCGAAATATGATGAATATTAACATATATTTTTTTTTGATGGGCTAGAATAAATATCTTTTCTTAAAAAACTGCTCAAATAACTTCAATTTGGTGTTGTCAGCCCCTTAAGTAAGTACGCCTTGCTATTGTTTCGCATCGGAGCAAAGTAACCTCTATTTCTAGAGTTAAATGCTAGTATTAAATATGTAGATTGTAGACAATGAATATTAAATCACTTGCACAAGGAAAAAGTACGAAACAGCTATCATTTTTTTTTCTATTTAATAAATGTATTCAAACACCTTTATATATTTTTGATTTTATTCAGCGTACCTATAAACATAACCTACTAATTTATTGAAACGTTCGATCACGCAATGCTCTAATAATAAAATGTGTATTATTAGAAAAATATGTAAAAATTATGCATACCGATAAGTATCGGTACGGCTACACTAAATTCTATAACGGCCTCTCGTATTTTATATTTGATTAAAATTGTACCTAATGTGCTTGTAGAAAGAAAGAATTTAAAAATATTTAACAATTCGGCAAAGATAATATAATAACTATATTTGGGTGTGTTAAGAGTTCGTTGTGGCAAAACGAAAAAAAAAGTTCGTTGTGTATATTCTGTTTATATGTGATGCATTGATATACAATTTGGGTTGATTGTATTGTCGTATAGACATGTTACTCCAGTCAGTCAGGACAATCAATTTACAATAATTCCAAAAGTTTTCAAACTTCGGTCAAGTTAATGGTACATTGGGACGACAATAAATCTCATTTTGCAACCTTGTCCGCAGCCCGGAACATAACAGTTCCCTCGATTTGCAGAACTTTTGAAATTTTCTTGAAGGTGAAAAAATAAAAAAAAATACATTTTTGCAAATTGCATAAAGTTCCGGATCGCGTATGAGGTTGCAAATTTGTAAATGCATCAGAATAGTTGTTTTTGAAGTTTGCAACCAAGTTCCAAAACTTTTGTACCTAATTATTCCGAGACCACCTTACTCGAAAAAATGATCACGAATTAAAAATAATTATAAATAAACATGTTCCGGTCAACGAAAAAGGTTGCAAATTTATACAACCGTTCGGTATATATTTTCGATATCTGTGTCAAGTTTGCAGAACTTTTGGAACGTTTTCATTCAGTTTAATAAAAAAAAAACATTAATATTCAATAACAAAAAATGTTCCGTACACTTAGATTGGTTGCAAATTTAATACGTGATATGAAATATTATATCGAAAACTTCCCCAAGTTTGCAGAACTTTTGGAATTTTTTTCACGACCATACAGCAAAAAATAATTTAATTGCAATTTTAACAACTCCGGTCCGTTCCGGACTGCGGACAAGGTTGCAAAATGAGATTTATTGTCGTCCCAATGTACCTACCATTCACTTGACCGAAGTTTGAAAACTTTTGGAATTATTGTTAAATTTTCGATTTCGAATGTCGATACTGACTTATGTCGTTTGAAATGTATCATCTCTTGTTTAATTGCGAACAACTTCAATAGGTTGAATCCATTCAAAATTCTGTGTAATATTTTTAGTATTTACCGACAACTACCGACAACGATGGTCTATTATTAATTTAACAGGCTCATGTAAGTAGCACTCAACCGCACCACAATTCAGCAGGATATTCGACCTTTCATCTAAAAGCAAAAGTCATATTTCGGCTTAATTTGAAAGGTCTCTATGAATATGATATAAATAGAATAAATGATGAATGGGGTCTAATAATGGAATAAAAAATAAAAAGCTATGTAAAAATGAAAATGTAGAGTGTATTGGGGCTGTCTTGTTACCTACCTATTCTATATTTTAGTAGCATAGGTCGATTTATTGATTTTTTGTTGTTAAGTATTTAAAATCCAACTTCGCTACGACATGTAGGTCAAGTTCGATGTATACCCACTGGATATTATGTATACAAGCTTCCAATAAATACATATTATGTTGGAAGAGTGAAGCAATAAAAGTATCTACCTACATCTATACTTACTAATATTATAAAGCTGAAGAGTTTGTATGTTTGAACGCGCTATAATCTCAGGAACTACTGGTCCAATTTGAAAAATTCTTTCGGTGCCCATTTATCCAGGAAGGCTATAGGCTATTATTACGCTAAGACCAACAGGAGCGGAGCCACGCGGGTGAAACCGCGAAGCGCAGCTAGTTTTGTAATAAAAATGTTACAAGTTTTATTATTTCACTGGGTATGGAAGAAAAGCTTACCTATGTTAAAATTATTACCTATATTGTTAATTGATGTTCACAAAAAAAAGCAGCAATATTTCTTTGTTTTAAACTTTTTAATATCTTAGAAAATACAGAAGATGTTTACTTCTTATCATATACTTAATTAAAAAATTTCTTTATAATGTTTGGTTGACTTTAGGTAAGTACTCGAAACTTAGCAGGTTAGCTTGTTTTACGAGAGAATAAATTAGAATAATTATTATTAGTTATGTTTTATTTCATTAAAGTATATTTTAGACCAGCGGACCAGATACGGAATAAGAATACATACCTTTCATAAGTGAATATAAATAATATCAATATGAATTTATACTATATATTTATTACCTTTCCCATCACTGAACAAATTTAGAGATAGAGTTTAATCAGTTTATTGTATTATCTTCTTCATAGATAAATACATACTTAGAGCCTACACCAACCGCCGACAATGACTACTAATTAGAGGTAGTAAAAATTGTAGTTGAGCAGTAAAAATGAAATTTCTTAAGGTTAAATAGGTACCTAATAGATAGGGAGGCGAGGTAGCTAAATGGCGTAATTCGACGGCGCCGTCGAGACTTATCAAAATCGAAAGATAAAATAATTTCGAAAAGAAAAGCTTGTATGGTAAAAACCATTTTAGCGGTGGGTTTGGCGTGTACGGTTTTTCAAAAATGTAAAAAAAAAACAGTTACTTGGGCATTCTCGAGCGCGTCAGATATTCATACTACGTATGCCCCAAGTGCCTCTGATAACAACGGTATACTAATCTGCCGGTTTGCGTGGTGGGGCTAGGCATATAAATTAGTCAAAAATGCACAAAAAAAAAAATTTACTCGAGCGCATCAGATTTTCGGAAGGGGTGTTAAGTAGGCCCCAAGGAAGCTCCCCTTAAAAAAACTGACGATTTCGGCGTGACGATAAGTTACGATGAATTTTTGAAAATGCAAAAAAAATAAGTCCTTTTGAAATACTCGAGCGCGTCAGATTTTCATAGGGGAGGTTTATCTCGGTATCCTGAAAGCATATTTTCTTAATCTGACAAAAATGTTGGTGGGTTCTCTTAATCTGACCGAAAAAGGTTTTTGGGTTTCTTTTTTTTAATCATCGTTATTTCATATCAATTTTTCTTAACACCCTCAGTTTTCGAGATATACTAAAAAAACCGGGAGTTTGAGTTTTTATGGTGCTTCAAGTCAAAAAATTTTAACTTTGGACAAAAATGAAAAGAGAGCTTTTTTTGTAAAATAAAATTACCTTTTTTGTTTATTTAAACTTTTTTTTTTGGTAAAAGTAAAGTTCGCGACTTATATGCTGCAACGAGTTTTTCGGAAGACGAAATGGCTCCTCCAGACTTCCGGTCATGCGGAAACCGGCAGATTTTATATTTTTAGTAAGTTTCAGATTATACTCTTATTTTGAAGAGAATAAAAAAAATCGCGCTCGAGAATGCCGGATTAACGTTTTTTTTTACAAGTTCGCGACCCTATAACTCGGCGACGTCAAGGACTTATCGTCAGATTAGTTAAATTTAGTCTTAAAACACTAAAATCAACCCCCAATATCTTAATCTGACGCGCTCGAGTATTTCAGACTATCGATTTTTTTTTACTAATCTGATCGTATATCCTAGGCGCGCGTCACTACATATAGAGCTAAATAGTTAACAAGGTTGTTCTATTAGGTCTAAGGTATCTCTCATATCTTAAACTGCCACGCTCGAGTATTACTAAAAATTCCCCTATTCGCCTCCCTATCTATAAGTTATAAGTTACTAGCGGTCCGCCCCGGCTTCGCCCGTGGTACATATTTACGTTTTCTCTACATAAGAACCATCCTCGTACTTCAAGGAATATAATAAAAAAGAATTATCGAAATCGGTCCACCCGTTCACACGTGATGCCGTGACAACGCGAAACGGATTTCATTTTTATATACAGGGTGTCCCACTGTTGGTATACTAAGCTCAAAGGAGGTTATAGTTTTGCATACGCTGAGTACGTATAAAATACCTACTTATAAAATTCCAGACGCATTTTTTTTCAAATAGATGAATTCTTAAAACTCTATGTGTACACCCATAACAAGCAACCCGCCAAACTTTGCCACCAGCACGTGAGCTATCGTTTAAGATTATGTTTGCATAGACAAAATGCTCACATTAGAGAAGCGGTATATGCCGGCTGCGCAAAGCTAGAGAAGAAAACATGAATTTTCAGGAAAAATTTAGCAAAAAATTTTTGACGTAATTTTGTTGTATAAGTATTTTTTACGTGATCAGTGTATGCAAGACTACAAGTCCCTTCGCGCTTAGTATACCAATAGTGGGATACCCTGTATATAAGATAAGATAAGATAACTATATTACGTTTAAAATATAGGACAAATTCTTTTTATTTCAACGTTAAGCCACAGTATTAAAAAAGTGTGTAATATAAGGCTGATCATATTATTTAAAATTAATATACCTATTTAAATGTTTAAATATTCATCAAAGCATAATTAAAAACCATAACGACTTTACCAGCTAGATGAGGAAGCGACCGTGGGATTTATTTACATAAAAACCATTTTTGAGAGAAAATTTAATTTTATAACGTATGTATGTGTAATGTGAGTGAGTTAATTAACGTAAAAAATCTGAATGTACAGTAGAAACGAATAATTTAATTAAAGTGACATCTAGTAAAACATGCTCACAATTGTGTAGTTGTTGAAAAAAGGAGTCAATTTTATAATAGAAACTCTACATCAGTTGTACGCAGTTCAAGCTGAATACGTTAGATGGCGCTGCACACTAAAAGTTAGAAAACGCTTTAGGGGGTCATTATTATATTTATATACATATATTTATTTTTACATAATGACAATTATTAAGTAATATAAATGTTTCAACAGTCTTGTACTTTTATTACCTTTAAAATGAATTTTTTTTTAGAAAAATACAGTCTACCAATTTAAAAACTACGTATTAATTTTAATTTAGATTGTATTTTCACGCCAATTTGTTAAAACATAAAAATCTGGAGATAATATACAATGGTTTTCAAATGGCGCGCTTGTGACGAAAATTACAATGCGTGCGCGACTGTGCGTCACACGACACACTCTACTGCTCTACTCATACTCGTCAATTCGATGTAATTCCGAGCGGTCGTGTCTCTACAGGGCTCATTGTAGTTCGCACGAAAGCCCTAAAGTGTTCCCATTCAAATGTAGCCCATTCGTGTTGCTTACACTAAAAGCCACTACTACACACATTTCAAGAGGAAATTCATGAAGTAAGTTTGTTTTATTTATTTTTCTGTCATTGGCAACAGATTGCACAATTCCGTAGAATAGGGTTTTTCACTGCAAATGTTGATAATAATTTATATGCCACGTCAAATAGCATACAATTGTATAGTTATTTGTTTTTATTCACTATTAAAATCTGTTATGTATCACAACTTTCTCTTTGACAATAGTGTGCGAATCGGCAGAAGGGACGGTATTGTATGCAGTGATAGAGTTTTATGTAGTTTCAATGAAAAATAAATGTTTCATCTGTTATCATGAAATAAATCCTAACATTTTTATAATTCCACGGTACCTGAATTGAGTCACATAGGGTATCGTCTAGACGTGAGGCACTTGACCCCATTCGGGTTTGTGATCCGAGTGTCCCCACATTAAATAAAAGACCACGTGGTCTGGTATATTTAGAGTGTCTCGCATAGCAGCGGGAAAAAGATACATCATAATATCTTACTAGTTGTAAATTTTACGAATACTTAGCAATATACGTTAATTCATAGGACCTCGACATTCTGCCTAACTAGCGTACAAAGAGTTGTTATCAACCTTGAGTTAACTTCTCGTTTTGTGCAAACATTGTTCATATTACTAGTTTATCATGGAATTTTATTTCGATGACTTATTAATCAAGGGTGTTGTCATAGAATATCTGTAGCGTGACTAGACTTAGGGAAGATAAGATACCTTCGTGATGATACACGAACGTGAACAGAATAATATTAGACATTATAATGGAATCGTTTGATATTCGTAGAACGTATATTCGATTTAATGTAAAAGTGAACTTTAAATTTAATTATTAAATAAAACACTAAGAATTAACAGTGGGATTAACTTTAAACACAGCTTTGAATGATTATTATCTAATGTTCTCACAATCACAATTATTGTTTTCATATTTTTAGGAGAATTTGAGCTTCAAAGATGTTATTTGAATTATTGTCAGCATTGTTTTACCTATATTATATCATATTACTAGCTGTTCCCCGCGGTTTCACCCGCATTGCTCCGCTCCTGTTAGTCTTAGCGTAATGTTATATAGCCTATAGCCTTCCTCGATAAATGGGCTATCTAACACCGAAAGAATTTTTCAAATCGGACCAGTAGTTCCCGAGATTAGCGCGTTCAAACAAACAAACAAACAAACAAACTCTTCAGCTTTATAATATTAGTAGGTATAGATAGTATCAAGCTGAAATAAATATTGAAATCATTTTATATAGGTACATACCTATATCAAATATGATTTCAATATTTAATTTCAACAAATATTTTGGCAATCACGTAAAAGGCAATTTTTGAGATAGCCCGCCTATTATTATTATTTGTTTCTTGAAGAGGCAAACCATATAGGTATTATTGTATTTATTTAATTATTTATATATACGTAACATATAAGCTTATCTATCCAGTTCAAAAGGCTATGAATAAAATTAACACGTGAATGAGTTTCCTTGTCCTTGCCATGACATGACTTAGTCAATAAGGGGACACGTTTTAAAGAAATGATACAATGATAAGTTGGGTGTTACTGGTTCTACCAAGATTAAGTGTTTAAATTTTATACATACAAAGGTATTGAAATTAGTTCTTATTTATTTTATTTAAAAGATCGTCAAAGAATGTTCTGTATATGTATCTGTATGTATGTAAATGAAGTAAAACAACGGATAAATTGTTTATTATTTAAAAAAGGAACAAATTTGTAACCGCGTACATGGTAGGTACCTTGTTATAAATTAATCTATACTTATAATAAATCTGTAGAGAGGCCAATTCTGTACATGAAATATATTTAAAAAAAACTATGAAGGGGTGATAAGGGATCGCTACTGATGCCAAAAATGCAATCAGTAAAATTTTTGTCTGTCTGTCTGTCTGTCTGTCTGTCTGTCTGTCTGTATATTCGTTATAGAAACAAAAACTACACGACGGATTTAAACGAAATTCGGCACAATTATTCTTCATACTCCTGGGCAGGTTATAGTATACTTTTTATTACGCTACGATCAATATGAGCAGAGCAGTGAAGGGAAATATTGGGAAAACGGGAGAAGTTACTCCATTTTTTAAGCTTCCGTCCCGTGTGCTGCCTTAATGGTTAAAGCTACATAGAAATTATGTACGACAAAATGTTCTTAAATTATTATTATTATATAAAAGTAAATTTCTAGGCAGCATATTATGTCTATCTTTTAAAATTGACTCACAATAACACGTGAAACTTCAATAGCTTAGCAATTCGGAGCTTTCTGATTATATTTGTCTACTCTTACGTTTACAACGCTCTCACTCATCCCTAATTTAAAAAAGTTAACATTCTTACCTATTCAATAAAAAAAGAATCATGTAAATCGGTGTAGAAACACCAAAGTTATACATGAAATACGCTCTAAGTCATCGCGCGTGAATACAGAATCATGCCATAAGGATTATTTTTGTGTATCAGTTGCCGCGTTCGACGCGCTTCGCGGCGGGAGCTATAAAAAGGCGGCGGGTCCGCACCCGTTTCGCGTTGTCAGTTGTCACGGCATCACGTGTGAACGGCTGAACCGATTTCGATAATTCTTTTTTTATTATATTCCTTGAAGTACGAGGATGGTTCTTATGTAGAGAAAACGTAAATATGTACCACGGGCGAAGCCGGGGCGGACCGCTAGTCTATACTAATATTATAAAGCTGAAGAGTTTGTTTGTTTGTTTGAACGCGCTAATCTGAAGAAATACTGGTCCGATTTTAAAAATTCTTTTGGTGTTGGATATCCCATTTATTCAGGAAGGCTAAAGGCTAGGTATATAATATTATCATCACGCTAAGACCAACAGAAGCGGAGCCACGCGGGTGAAACCGCGGGGCACAGCTAGTTTATAATAAGAAAATAAGCTCGTATTCAAACTTATCATAGTATGATTCGTTAATTATTATGGTAGAGTCAATTGACTCTACCATAAAATATTAATACGTTGTAGCAGGGTGATTTATCATTTATGGTTAAACATTTCGATGTTTTGAACCAATAATATTTGATCTATCTAAAAATATTGATTATGGACGATATGAAAATCTAGATCAGTACAAATAACGAAATTGTATCATAAACTTCGAGATTGCATCATAAACATAGAATTCTTATTAAATTGAAATAATTATTTTCCTTGTTGTATAATAAATAATAATTTATTTTGCCTCGACAGTACTTTGCGTGGTTATAATTGTTACATTTAGCATAATGCTATTTCCTTCTGATCCTCATAAGGAGGTACTGAGACTGTTATTCTGCATATTATGATTCGATAAATTAATATCAAAATGTAGCCAAAGTGTTCATAAAATTTGACAACGTTTTTTTTGCAATTAGTACCTAATCATAATCAATTGTTGCATAGTATTTCTAGTCATTATTTATAATACATGCATTCTTATTAAGATTCATGCATATTGTAAACAGACAACCCTGTAATGTAGCAGTCAGTGTACTTGATGTTAGGTGATAACCGTCGCACATGAGCAATTGAAACATTAGAGACATTGCGATTCTTTTAATGACCTTTCTGAGTCATGAGAGTTAAAATAAGTTAAAAATATTATATGTACTTTCATAATTGGTATTGCGTTTCAAAAAGAGGCAAAGAGAACATGATGAAGGATCTCTGGCAATAATTAGATAAAACGTAATGGAATATTTTTGTCCACTCAGTCCACATTTGAAAGAGAATTTCAATACCATTTGCTAACATAATTAAAATATAGAAAGAATCACATGAAGATATAAATTAATGACGAATAACGGTGTCGCGGTTTCACAGTGACCTAGTTTAATTTAGATGAGTCTGATTTTAACAAGCAGCAATTAGGTAGATGAATCGCTATCATCTAATTAAGAGGAATGTATTATCAATTAAAAATATTGATCATAGCTAAATTTATCGACAGAATATTGAATGTTGTGACCCAACAATACGCAGCACAGATAAAATAATATCATGATTCATGACGCAATGTTCACAACAAAATTCCTGTATTTAACCAATAACAATATTAATATTATATTTAGCAAGTCGAATGACCAAATGTAGCTCGTGATTTTATGAACAAACATTCCTATGAAGTATTTGTTAGTATTATTTTTTAGTACCTAATTAATAAAAATTGCCTCGAAACCTTCTAACATGAGCTTTTTACAGTTTAGTCACAGTATTACAATATCTATAAATAATATTGTAATACTGTGGTTTAGTTTTAATAATTTTCCTTTTTTACGGGATTTCTGTGCGTTTATAAGGTGGGTAGTAGGTAAGTACTACTAGTATAGTAATGTCTGTGATAGAACTTAAAATAAGAAATGTGTTAAAAAATGCACTTATACAGTGTTGTCGTCTCTAGTCAAGTAAAGTGAAGGATGAAACTGTATTGTGACATAAACAGATTGATTACTTACTTATTACTTGATTTAAATAGAAATCAGAAGACATAATATTATGTATGAACACTTCGATTTCAGAGCAAAAAGAAGAGTTGAATAAAGAAAACCTGATCGGTTATTTATTAAGAATCACGTGCGACACGTTTTTTGTAAATTAGTAGACAGATACGTGCCATGCCGAATCTGAAATTGAATTAATATTGTTTATTTAGCAACTTCGTATTTAATGTATGCTAACTTTTTAATCACAGTCTATGTATTTGACACACACACAAACGCAAGTTTGCGTCTAGCGAATACAGTGTAGTAATTAATAGAGTAATATTATATTGTTCAAATAGTCATAGTGTTGCCTATTTTCTTGATCCGATTTTTTAACTGCATACTGCAGATTTTTCACAATATCGCTTAATCAAACACTAAACTTTATAATTTATAGTGCATTAAATGATATTTTATAACAAAAGGTACGTTACTTATGACAAGGTCGGTTAAAAAGTATTTTTATATGGTAAGCATTTACTTTATATCAGTATACTTCTTTCATCGCTTTTAGCCATGGTAATTGATGGTGAATAAAAATGTAGTTGAATTTCATTTTCTGTCTCTACATTTTTTTCTTTTCGGAGTGTAATTGAGTTCGTTCATTATTTTAATCTAAATAGGTTATTTCAAAAATCGAATGTGATTATTTAATAAGAATGTGCTGAAGATTCAATTTTTGACCTTTAATAAATTATTTTTTTCTGTATGACAGTTACTTGTTTTTATAGGTGATTATTCTTTGATTTTCGGAATTCCGTTAATTCACTTTGAATATTTTTTAGCTTATTATTACCTTCTTTTTCAATTTTTTTCTATAATACCTATCACTTAATCCTAGTAAAAAAGTAACAATTAGTCTACACGTGTACAAGTTTTATTCAAGGAAGTCTAATCGTGTTTATAATTTTCTTTGTTATATTGCGTTATGCCATTTAATATAATGTATGCCTGTGTATGCCTAATTAAAATATTTGCTTTTGTCTGTAATTATTGAGTGTCCATAAAAATCAATTGGTTTAGAATAATTGGAGAATAAATCATAAATATTCTGGAATATCTTTTCGACTTACAATATTCAAATAATGTGAATGAATTTTAATTGTTTATCTTCACTTTCTTGTGAGTGCAATAACATAAATTATTGATTTTATTACTACCCGTATTGTTTGAGAAACAAATGATCGCGAAGAATAAAGCTAAGTACGATGTGAGAGGTACGATGAACGAAAATACCCGGTGCATTGTGTGGTCTTAGTTTATTAAAACAAGCAACCGCTACGAGGCTTGATGCGACTTGGGGTTGGGGAACATTCTGATACTTAATGTTGGAGTAGATTATTTATTATGTTTGTTTTAACAGTATTGAGTATACATTCTAGCTAATTTATACATATTATTTTAGCTTTGAATATGCTGACTAACTTAGATAATTACAAAAATAAATACTTACAAACTTATATTACACCATACCAGCATGTAAACATTTACTTCACAAGCTTTTTCTCAATCATATATTGCAGTGTCTTGTTCGGTGATTCGGGAAATTACTAGAACACGCGTATTCTTATCATTTATTATCAGTTATTATCAGTTAACAGATAAACGGCGACCACCACGTCGCGGTCGTGCCGGCCACTCCATTCATCTCGTTTTGAGTCTTTATGATTTATTTACATTTACGATTTAATTGTTCGTATAAAGGTTATATGATATGCTATATCGAATTTAAATTTATAAAATATTCAAGAGTAATTGATAGAAATATTTTCAGCAGGGTAGCAACGACTCTACAATAATCTATCTAATATATATAATCTATATATACAATAATATATTGGTTATATGTATTTTATTAGATTAATTATACATTCCTAAACGAGACGAAAGGTAACATAATTGTTGTAGAATGTAGATGATGTGTATGGAACAATGAAATGGAATTATACCTGTTTATGTAGTTATAATAGAGTTCGGTGGAAGTTTGAGTGAACATTTTACTGTAAACACCTTTTCAATTATACAAAACAGATATTATGTGTATAAGAAGTGATTAGTTTTATAAAATTGTTAGAAAACATTTTTTTTTTTAATTCACCTCCTATAAAGACGGTGCCGTGGCTATAGGTATTACAACGTAACAAGAATTAGATTCATTTAAAGTCTTCAGAAATGTGTTTTGATTTGATAGCATAACAAATATTCCAACTATAAATTAACAATACATTATTAGAAATAGAAAGCCTAGGTGTGCATGGTGTGCTAATACATAAGTCTTCTTATCTATGGGTACCTTACCCGCATCAAATAGCAGGTCACCCGCGCCGCTATTTGAAGCCGCGATTATCCATTATAATCGTGGTACTTAATTAAGCTGTTAACAACCAGATACGTCACACTGTTGCCATGGTGATTGGCTTCATATATTGCGCGGTTATCAGTAGGTGATTACTTATTTTTGATTGACCATTATCAACACAGTGTATTCAAAATGAATTTATTGTACCGATATTCAACAATGTCTAGTATTTATTCTTAGTTTATGGCATAATATAATATTATAAATATATTTTAGAGGAAGTTCTTCAGATGTAGTCTAGGGTGTGGCATAAAAAATATCTGATTAGGTACCTATAATAAGTAATTATGACTTGAAAGTTGTCTGGAATGTAAAATATACCTACCACAGACATATCTTGATACATGTCTGTGATACCTACCAATTTATATTTTCTTTTTGGTATTTCTTGTTTTGATTGTGTCTTATATTATTATTTTTGTATATCTTATTTTATGTCCTTTGTTCTTGTTTGTCCAGTATAAAATATGTTATTATTTATTTGATAACGTTTGGCTAGTATGTTTGTTTTTAAAATAAAACAAACATTATAATATAATTTCGCACATGCTCTAGCGGCTAGCCTGATTTAATTTTATAATTAAATATGTAATAAAAATATACACGCGTACGTTAAAAATACTTATGATGCTACTTTGCTTAATTAAATCTAGGTCGAATTATAAACATCCACGTTGTTTATATGTAAATGATAACTATTACACTTGTTGTGTTAAAATGATTGAATTGATTGATGAAAGATTTATAAAGTTAACATTACGCGTCGGCGGACGCGGCGGTCGCGACACGTTTAAAATCATACACTAGACAAGCACTAGACATAGCTATGCATACTGCATATATAGTGCTTCGGTCATACATTATATTAAAGAAACTGTTATGTTTATTTTGCCAATATATTTATTGTTTTGCTTGTTCCAGATCGGTCGCGGTCTGAATAAGTGATTCGGCCATCGCCACCAGAAAACCACCAGTCCTATCCCGATGGGTTGAGAACGCCGACTATTTGTGTTTGTGGTTACACCACCGACGCTGTAAGTATATTTTTAATGAGATTAATGAAATAGGTATCCTGTTTTGATAGATAATTAAACTTGCAAAACATAATGGTAACACGTAATAATCGTACTGCAACGAGGTAATCTCAAGCTTAAGGCAATTTTTATATCACATTTCGAAAAAAATATGGTTTTTGGTTTAAGGGTGCTATTACGTATTTTTACAAAAACACGCTGTTTTTCGGTACCATTTTAACTTAAAGCAATTACACGTGAGAACATAGTAATATCTTAATTTAAAGATAATATATTCAGCTCTACGTTCATCTTATAAAAATTGTACGACGTCATACAAAATTGTCGCTGAAATACGATTTTCCCAGCACAATAATCGCATAAAATGCAAAAAAATGGGGTCTAAAACGGTACCATTTTAAGAAAATTAAAAGCCTAATCTATCTTCTTACCTATATATTATTGAGGGATATATAGTCCTTTATAGATTATGATAATTTTTTTGTATCTAAATCAAAATTTTATTTCAATTATTAGCTAAATTAAAAATACTTGTCGATTTCTTCATACATTTTGCTCTCGCGGGTCGTCAGACCGCGCTCAGAAGCGCTCTTGGAAGGACGGGTGTATCGCTCCTCGTCCCAAAAATAAAAACGAATAAGAAAAAGATTATTGTGCGTGCACTGTCGTTTTCGTGATTTGAAATATTTGATACTTTATAAGAGTAAACTGTATAAGTTTCATATTCAAATTATTTGTAATTTAAAATTATGTTTTAAAAATTACGTTGACTGAGATCCTCTTTTTTATGGGTTGTTGAATGGATTGGTGGGGTAAAGCAATTTGACAAAACTTAAATCCAAAATGGCGCCGACGAAAATTTTACATCTTTTCGTCATGGGTGTCATTTT
>CAJQZM010036353.1:0-20470 GCA_907164665.1 Colias nastes
ATACTGAACTGAACAAAGTTGCTAATGTAATTGCAAGTAAATGGACACAGTAGATTCTACCAAGATGCCTTCGTTGTAAATTGACAATAATGTCATACAATACTATTCTGAAGTATGCAATATTCCACTATGTAGAGATAAATTTTCATGTTTGGAAAGGCGTAGTCACACGTTACATATACCTATCTACCGTAGCACTTTGACAACGTGTGACTGCGTTTTTCCAAACATGAAAATTTATCTCTACATAGTGGAATATTGCATACTTCAGAATAGTATTGTATGACATTATTGTCAATTTACAACGAAGGCATCTTGGTAGAATCTACTGTGTCCATTTACTTGCAATTACATTAGCAACTTTGTTCAGTTCAGTATTCTGAAATCTTGTTTTATACTTTTTCAGCGCCGTTTATTGTCGTAGTTGGGTTTTAGTTTTTTTACTTTATATTATTTGTACTATTTTGGTGTTAAAGTATATTTGTGGCGCATAATATTAACAAAAGTTAAATTGATGAACTAATAAAGAAGCTATGAACGAAAAGATGTGAATTATATGCAATCAGCCCATGAATACAGGTAAAGTCACGAGCAAATGCTAGTAATATATATATATATTCAAAATGTACAAGTAAAGCGCTTTCAAATAATACCAAACACGGGATATTTATCTTAACTTTATTTTTTTATTCTGTATGTTATGTCCGCTAGAGGGCGCCACATTAGATTTTGTGAAACTCCATATAGCCTATAACCAGCGGACAATTAAGACGCTTCTAATGATATGTCATTTGTCGAATTCTGATAAGTAGTTTAGAAGTTACGAGGGAACAGATGAACATACATACATACATACATACATACATACATACATAGCCTGTCAAAATCATAACCCTCCTTTTGCTTTGCCGTAGTCGGGTAAAAAGAAGAGCACTGTTAGCGTTGGAACTCTTAAACAAGAGTAGATTTAGTACGCAACGAAATCAACAGATGGCGCTATTATCAAACTGCATTACCCACCTTGATTTCCTCAAGCGTTCGTTCAGCAACTTTCGTTTCCGTTGACGCAGACGCCGCTCCGCTCTGGAACAATACCAATACATTAACACAATACATGTCAAAATCAAGATAATATGCATTGCATGCATTATCATGATACACATTACTTTTTATCACCATTATTAGTTTGGTGATATGAAAATTTATCTCTGCGGCATCAATTTTTTTGTGAAATTATATTAAATATGCATTAGCAGAATATAAAACATACTACTATAATGAAAACTTATTTTATAATTTCTAATTTTGACTGACTAATATCACGAAAATATTCTCAGTTAAAAAATCATAAAAATGCTTTGCTATCATTAGTAAGGTACGTTTTTTATAATATGAAGACAAACAAGATCTTATCTTCATTCTTGCGAAACTCACGCAGTAAACCATATTTGTATTAAATAAGTAAAATGGTGATTTTGTGAAAAAAAAAATATTTAAAACAACAATCCAATTCACTTGAACAGGGTCATGCAAAACTTGGTTTTAAAAATAAATCAAAATATAGTCAATATAACGTAGGCGAAACAAGTTTAAATTTTTCTTCCCACATAACCGTGCAAGGTTGAAAAGATTCTCATCTCTTGATAAAACATTATCTCGGCCACAGTCCGTGTGCTAAATATTTGAAGTTTTTTATCGTAAGTACAAACGTTTATCCTATAAATATAACGTAATGGAATTAACAGTAATATTATGTGCCAAAAATCGTAAGCATAAATCGCTATGGAATAAAAATTTTAAAGAAGAAATGCAATAATGTTTCTCGGTTCAGAAATAACTGACCTCTGTTTTTGTTCAGGTTATCACTCACTTTACTTTAGCTGTATTAATATTCACAAAACCCACATTAAAACACACTGATTATATTTTTTTATTCGTTCTTTATGGTTTTTATTATTTTTGTTGTAATTAAGATTGTTTGGCCTTGTATTTGGCTACTTGGGTATTCCAAATTTTTTTTGCGTGGTCTTATTATGATAAAAATGAGCTGTTTGTTTATTACAGTAGCATTATGCAGATTTACCGAATCTATTTTTCATTGCAATACATGCAGCAGAGCGCAGGTGGTAGTTGTCTAAGTGTTTGAGTTTGAGTTTGAGTTTAAAAAGGTCGACTTTCAACTACCATATCCTAGATCACATATTATAAGGACAGAGAAAATACAAAAGGTGATGCACAATATACAAAAAAATAGTATAATGGGATGGCTACATTATTAAAAGAAGATATTATGTCGAGTTTCACAGTCATCGATGGAACAAACTTGGAATACGATGAATTAATGATTAGACTTAGAACTAACACAGTCCAGTATCACCGTTCTAAAAATCGATTGAAAACTGCACGCCGAGTTAAAAGTGAAATGACAAAATGGGTGATATAAAAAACGGCCATTATTATGGCAAATAAAATAAACCGTCACAGTCTTTGCTTTCTCGTCTTTAATTACTGAATACTGGGTCAAACGTAAGGCCTATTGTGCACGGTTGCAACGTTTTCTCATGGACCATGGTTCATTTGTCACTCATCATTGAATAATATGCTTTTTGCGAATGAAAAGAACATTGTAATTATATCAAGCAGCATGTATGACAATGATACAATGCGTGTATCATACGTGTACCTAATTATTGCAACAGTGTTGTATGTATTTACAAATTAATTCATGTTCTTTGTAAGTATGTCTAATGATTGATAATATTCTCGTTTGTTAAAATGTGTGTTTCGAGTGATATATGGAGCATGTTTGCTTGTTTTTAAGCTTTTATTTACCGTTGGATACGTAACAATACAATCAATCAATACAATAAACTCATTAAAACAACAGATAACTTAACAGACAACCGTTATTTGTTATTGAATAATTCGACAATCGACTAATAAATTCTTATCAGACCGCAACTGTTTCGCATTCTAATTCGATAATTTCATTCTTATCAGTTCACATTCACGCATTCTAATACTTTTAAAACTATCCTCTCTTACATATTTAAGTATAAAAAATCTATTAAAGATCAGCTAATCTAGCGCGGCACTTCGCGCCAATTCCCGTCCAGCCGTAAGTAGGTACAGGTAACATTATAAGATTGTCACCAGTGCAGACGTAATGCTTTTAGCGAGTAAGGTGATTAGCTCCGTTCTAGATACCTACACTCTTCCTCATTGCTCGTTTGAGACTAAAACAAAGTATGGCATATCTTGGACCATCGCCAAATATCCACGAACGAACGAATAACTTTTACAAATGCGTCATTGACAAAACAATGCATTCAGAGTATGGCAAATTGGTAGATTTTTATGGTAGACTAGCTTTGCCCCGCGGTTTTACCCGCATTGCTCCGCTCCTGTTGGTCTTAGCGTAATGCTTTATAGCCTACTAGGTTTCCGCCCACGGCTTCGCCCGCGCAGTCAAAGAAAAACCCGCATAGTTCCCGTTCCCGTGGGATTTCCGGGATTGAGTCATTTTCTCGGGATAAAAAGTAGCCTATGTCCTTTCTCAGGTATCAAAATATCTCCATACCAAATTTCATGAAAATTGGTTCAGTAGTTTAGGCGTGAATGAGTAACATACAGACAGACAGAGTTACTTTCGCATTTATAATATTAGCACAGTATTACAATAATATTTCCTACAGTAAGGAAACTCCTTTGATGTCGCGCGATGCCGCCGCCAGTGTAGGTACTTACGCTGCCACACGAAAATATGCTAGGGTTTGCAACAAATAGGAAATAAAACAATTGTGAATATTAATATTATGATGAAATAATTTATTCATATGTACATTCAAAATAATTGCGATTATTAAATCTGATGTAATTATTTGTTCATAAATATTAAATATATAATTACATATATTGCACTGCTAAATATTTACGTGGCACTTTATTTTTGGATGTTCTTAATTGTCTATTACAACATTTAACTAAGTAATGCATTCGCATTGGGATGTACAATCTGATAAGACAAGAATGAGAACAACATATACACAGCTTTGATTAAAATTCTATAGATACAAATACAATCTATCTAAAATATCTTAATAACTTCTGGGATTTCGATGTAGATTTACATCCATACACAAAATAGTTTGTGGGCGCCATTAGAGAACATATAAGTATAATAAAATTATTACACAAAAAATACGAATGCGTTGTCCTTTCGCGCTAGGTAATGCAAACTAAGCGTGATTGCATTACGCGGCCCGCGTCGCCCGACCCCCCGCCAGTTCCCCTCCGTTTCTCTGTGCAAGTACATTCGTTTCCATACTGTAGGAAATATTGTAATACTGTGATATTAGTATGGATAGCCTTCCTCGATAAATGGGCTATCTAACACCGAAAGAATTTTTCAAATCGGACCTGTAGTTCCTGAGATTAGCGGGTTCAAACAAACAAACAAACTCTACAGTTTTATAATATTATAAGTACAGATGTTTGATCTACATCGAAGTGATTTGAAGCGATTTTATACTATAGTATATTTAACAGAACATAATAATCGACAAAAAGAGTACCTAATACACGATTTGCTCGGAACAAACTGGGAAAACTGAAAGCGATTTCAAGAGCCAAGTGTAATTCGCCAAGAAAAAAGAAAGATGAATCGATGGCATTCACTGAATCTTCTTTCACTTCATTTCTCATTTAAAGTAGTAATATTATAAAAATGAGATTGATTTTTACCAGATGCAGTCTTGGTCGAAATTATATGCATTCTTTCTCTTTTTGCAATAAAACAAACATTAGTTGAATCAATATTGCCATCTGCCAAAACAGCGATATGTTTCTTTGGGAACACTTAAATACTTACAAGACTACAACCCAATACGTACGAACTTATCAATACAAAGCTATTCTATAATTAATATTAAGACTTGTAAAGATGCCCTACATACCCTAACAAGGTACACAGAAGGTCGATCTTTCTAATGAAGAAACCAATTAGCTATGCATACCTACTCGTCCACTTAAGAAATCAATCTGTTTGTTCGATTCATCCTACAAATATTATAAATGCGAAAGTTTGTGAGGATGGATGCTATATTCTTTCACGTAAAAACTACTGAATCGATGAACAATGAAATTTGGTATGTAGATAGCTAAAGACATAGAATAAGATATAGGCTTCTTTATCCCAGAAATCCCACAGGAACGGGAACGAAGCCGCGGGCGGAAATCTAGTTATTCATATTTCATTAACGAATATTTGCATCATCATCTTCATACTTCCTTTCAAATCCGGGAATATCGGATTACTGCATTAGCCTTCGGGCTTTCGATTGGCGTTCACAAAAACACCAAATATAAACACACTGGTATGAAATTACAATTGTGTATTGTTAATGATATCAGAATGAAATCGATACCAATATTGTAAGTGCGAAAGTGACTATGTACGTGTTTGTCTTAATAATATCTGAACCGCAAATCGATTTAGGTGAATTTTAATACATGGATAGCTGGAACCTTCGAGAAGGATTGAGTTAATAAAACAAATATCGAAGGAGGTGAAATGCTTCAATACTATTGAGCGAAAACCTGAAATGCAGGCGAGAACACCGTGGGCGGAAAGCTAGTTATATGATAAATGCCAAGGTTAAGGTACAATGAAATTATGACAACTGTAAAATTACATAAATCGTTTTCAAGGAAAGTAGATTTGTTAAATATTATTTTAATCTTTAAATGCAATTTTGTCCATGATAATGTTTCAAATGTTTGAATTTCAAAGAGTAGGTAAAATAAATGGTGGACGCATTTTAAAACTGAGCGACACTTAAATTTTACATAATACCACAGTTGACAGATATATACGTACATACAGTTAGGAAACTAAGCCCCTGTGATGAATTTATGACATAAGCACTATTATAGCTATAGGGCTGTTACCTTTTTGATATTTAACCGACTTCAAAAATAAAGGAGGAGGTTATCAATTCGGCCTGTATATTTCTGTTTGCTTTTTTTTCACAGATGATTTTGTGGTAATTTTGAGATTAAAACCCGTTAAAATACAAAAATGGTGTTCTTAGCCTAAATATGAATTTACAAGAAGAAACAATCCGAATAAATATACCTTGTAAAAGTAAATACTTTTTTTCAGTGCTATATTTCGAAATCTTGTTTTGTTATGGACGCCGAAGGCTATTTAATGTACCTAAATTATTTATAATGCTTGATATTTGTATGATACATATATTAAATAATAATTATTTTAAACCAGAATTAACAATACTTGTATGTAGGTATACCTACTAAATTATTTTTAAAACGATAAATTAAATTAAATTAAAAAACACAAAATATGCAAAAATAAATTAAAATTATTATTATACGAGCATAGAACCTCCACCTTTTTGTTTTAGGATGAAAAAGAAAATAGTTTGACAGGCTTAGTGCTTGACAAAGTGGTAAAGTCACGATCGATAAAAATACAATAATTATAATATCTATCTTTTTCTTCCCTAATATTTACGTAATTATGCACATAAATTTAAACAAGATTTTTTTAAGGTTTCCATTTTTTTAGATTTTTGTGCTCTTCTAGATTGCGTAAAAAATAGATGCGATCTTTAAACAGACTGGACTCCTAATAGTGACTATTTGTAGCTATCATTTTGGTGGAAATATGTCAACATAATTTAAAACTCATGCTGCCATATCTATAGAAATTAAAAAATAGTCTCTTTTTAACTTGTAGTCAGATACGGTATTTACAAATAATATATTTATTGAAAGGGCTACAAACTGAAACAATCGATATTTATTTAATGTGAAATGACATCACTTTAAACTTTTTTCTATACTATGTATCTTTGTCATTCAAAATCTGTGGATGTGTCACCCGCTACTATCGATCCCCCTCAATACCCTCGTAAACACGCTTGATGGGGGGGGAGCCATTTCGAACATTTTGTATGAAGTTTCCTTACTGTATGTATCTGTATATTGTGATAATACCTACATATTTTACTTCTAATTAGAATTAATTACATAGCAACGGCCAACGAGGCAACGACACAATCATAACCTGCTTGCCAAGGCGGAAGGCCACAATATGTAGGTATTTGGTTATTTAATCTTTCACGAATTTCAATGAGCATTTCACTTCAATTAACACTATTTATAATATCTACATTAATAATACTTCCGCAGCGGATGCATATGAAATAAAATCCAATCATTCTAATGAGCACAATGGGCAGCGTTGGCCCAACAAATGATCGTCTGCGGCCATTACGAATAAACATCTGCAATGACGGCCGATCACAGACATTTAGACCCTCTAAAGTCTAAACTATCCTGATTGCCTCTGCTGACCCAGCACTGCCCATTGTGAAGAGAGCCCATTAAATTCCTCTAAGTTTATTTAAATTTGACTTACATCACTCCTCTCTAGCACAAGCGAGCGGAGACGCGCGAACATTGCTTCCTCCCGTATCCTGGTCGCGTCTCTGATCTCCCGCACCAGCTCTGTGAGGTACCCCGGAGAATACTGCCCTCCGTGAACACCTGTGGAAAAATACATTTAAATCCAGAAAGTTCTATTTGATGAGAAAAAAAGACGGCAAAGAATCTGGGTCGTAGAAGGTGTAGATAGAAAATGAGCTCGATTCCTCCCAAATTTGGTCATACTGAAGATCCGTTCTATAATTCTTACAGAAGATTGTTGTTATACCGTACCTATAATCGTTCAATGCGAGTATGGTCTATTCTTACATGAGTAAGATTATATGATAGATGGTTTAGTACTGAAAAGATTGTAAGTATGATAATAAAATGGGTGGTGATCTATTTTTCGATCGGTACTAATATCTCTAACCTAGTTTTTGATATTGTACAACATCAGTCTAATATACATAATACCTATCTAAAATTCTATCATAGGTCAGCAGTAATATGGCAACACAAATCGATCAGAAGCATCCCTACATGACGTATTTTGCCTACTATTGCTTAGGGGAATAATGAGGCATTGAGAAAGGAAGAACAGCTATGCAAAAGCAAAAACTGATGATAAGGAAATATAACGAAAGAAAATGACTTCTATGGATAACGCTAATTAGAATTTGGTCGTAAATAACAATAAGATACTGATAAGAACCGATAAAGTAGAAGCGGGAAGTATAAAGTTCTTTCGTATGTAAACGAAAGCCAATGAAGATTTTATTTCTGCATCATATCACGATACTATTATCTTTATTCATATTACGTAGTTTCAAAAAATTATGCGAGCCCAAGGAAACATTTCTAACAAATTTTTAAGAAGCAACTCATTAGATGCTATGACTGGATGTACATAATTATATACATACGAAAAGAACGTAAGAATAAGGATACGCTTTATATGAAACTTGGAATTACATAGCACAATCAAGCATAATTTGGGAATAGATGATTTAGTAAGAATATCAGAAAAAATTGATTGGTGTCTAGTGTCTACAGAGCTGTGCTTTATTTTTTTGAGTGTATTTTCTAATGTACTAAGTACCTAGAAAAATTTCAGCATTACGATAATGTGTGATAAATATTGAGGCGCTTATTACGTATGCGTATGTTTTCAGTCATACCGATACGATACGATATCGCCTCCTAACTATCTTCATGTGTCTATTTATGACTCATGTATATTTGCTTTCTGGATACCTAAGCCGTTACTTTAACCACAGTAAATGGAATAATGGCTATAAAGTTTCAATAACTAAATTGCTTAAGGAACTCAGTGATTTTGTTATGTTTGACCAATTTACACTAATAACTTGTGAAACTACACTTCCTTCTATTTTTTTAATTTATTGCATTCACCGAATAATTACTTTTACTGAAACGACAATAGGTATAATCATAGTATAAATATAATAAAGTACTTATTTAAAATACACTAAAATGAATAGCAAAATAATTTTTTGTTTGATTCGAGACAAAAAGTATAAGTATATAATTTTCCACTCATGGCTTTTCAGCATTATAATTTTATGCCAAAAAAAAGCAATTCACAGTTAATACCTAAGAATTTTCTAAAACACCATATAATATGTAGGTAGGTACTTATAAAAAAATTGGCTAACGCAATAATCAAGTACCTAATAAGGTCTCTGAACTGAATATCATTGTGACAAGCTATTTGCAAGTCAACTATCTACTTAATATGATATTGAACTAATTCAGCCTATTTAATTATTTATGATAACTACGTGAAACCGTTACTATTTTATTGAACGAATAGTTCTTGCCTATAAATCAAATATATTAAATCTATATTTATTAACAAATAATAATTATTTACTCATCAGTTATTTGACAACTTTCTTAATTTTGCTCCGCTTTTACAGCAATCAATTTTGTGTAGGTAATATGGAAGAAAATAACTGCAGGAAGTCGAACATAATGAAAAATGCTTTTGGGGGTCGGCACTCCCGTTCCCTATCGACTCACTTTTATAATCAGTGAGTGACGTTGCCCTTTTAGAATAGAGCATAATAGACTAGAATAATAGAATAGTAAAATGTAAAATAATAGGTACATACTATTTAAACTACCATATCCGAGGATAACGCTAATAATATGGTGTCTAGTAAAATATTTTCTGTAAGTTCGAGTTTGAGTAAGAAACTTGGTAAGTAGGTATTTATTTAAAACAGACAACACTACATTATTATGTACAAGGTTAAACTTTAATATATACCAAAAAAATATATACCATCCTCTAGGCTTTATCTATGAACTATCTGTGTTAAATTTAATCCATCATCAAGAAGTAAAATCAATCCATCCGCACAAGCTTTAGCGATTATAACACATGTTGTATGGATATTGAACATGTGACCTCATTAGAGAACCACTAGAACCTGCTTTAATTTCACCACTGACAACATACTTAACTAAACAATGATAAAAAAACAATCAATGCATATGCAACCTGAATCGCAGCCAATACATATGTATTCAGTAAAAAACCTAATTACCAACATTATACGTAAATATTCAGTCATTCACACGCAACAAATGTGAGATGATAAGATGCAAATGAAAGTCTAATTATGCGATCAATTGAGACCGCCATGATCGTATGGTATGAACTAAGAAGTATTAACGGTAATGCCAACTTTACATAAATATTAGCACCGAGATTATGAAAGCCATAACTGGCCGTGAGTTGGTACCGTTTTCAGTTTGATGACAATTTTTTAACGGTAAATAGATATTAAAGTTATCGGCGATAATCAAACGGAATTTAATGTTATTATAAATGTATTATATTTCGCTGACAGGAAAAAGAACGGATACAATTTTATCAAAAGTAATATAATGAAGCAATCAATCGAAATTTGCGCCTTTTAATTAGGTAGGTACCTATGAAGGTATCTAACATTAAAGAAGAAACATTTGTGTTTTTATATGTATGTTTGTAATATTTTCACAAAACTACTGAATCGATTACTAAAATTCTTTCACCAGCAGAAAGCTACATTTTTCAGTCACTTATGCTATATTTTATTTCGTTTTTATCCCGGGCAGGGACAAGCGGCTATTTTCTAATAATTGAAACATAATAATAACTAATACTTATGCTTATTAAAACTCCACCATTCTTAACCTACTATACAGTTCTAGAAAACAATAATGTGATTTTCTTTATGTATTCAGTTCGTTATCCATATATTTAGGGTTATCAGGTTAGGTCACACAAAACACGCTAATGTCAGCCGTGCCTAGATTCAGCGGTTACCATTAATGATATTATCGACGTGGATACATAGACCGAGATTTAAAACTTTTTAATCCGATATCAGGCACTGGTTGGTACAAAAATATTTATACACTTTTGCACGCCTCATAAGCGAAGCGTTGAGGTGGGTACTACTGTCACTTCGCGCAAAACATCTGATTTTTCAAACTTAAAATGTCTTTATGTATCATACATTGCACCTTGTAAGATAATACATACACACACATATTAAGAAAAAACACTATTTTTAACATTCATGATATTTTTGATGTCATTTTTGTTATTTAAACTAGTTAAAAAACAGTTTAAAAAAGTTCTGTCTTGGACGTCCGTGTGTCTGTATGTGCGGAGGATTTTCTTGTTAACACGATAGCGACCGAAATACTTTACTAATCGAGTTTTTTTTTTCTCTTACGCTTGAGTATGCTCAGGAATAGAACCCTTTCATTTTTCAGGGTCTGATTCGATGTGGTTTAATTGTTATTAAATAAACAAAAAAAAAAAGGATGAGATTATGAGGCGTGCACTTTTGGATTTTCCAAATTTATTTTGATAATATGTATTTAATGTTGCGTTAGCAATTTGTACTCGAAGAAATACTATGTATTGTACAATTTACATTAGTATTTTCTTGTGTTCGATTTTACCGAGTACCTACCTATTATACATTTAGAAATTAAAGACTTATTAACGGATTTTAAAAGCGATTTACTGTACTGTAATACAGTTATTTGCACACAACATAATAATAATTTATTGAAAGCATTGATAGTGCAATGAAAGATGAGAGATTATATTATTAGGTCAAGTGGCCGTATTGCTAAAGCAGCGATCAATATACTCTAGTAATTCTACAAAACGGCAAATATTGAAATGCGTCTGGAGATAAGGAAAAGCTTGACACAGAGATATTGACGAAGGCGTATTTACTATTTACCAAGGGCGTTTTGTCAAGGGTGCGGTGGTAAAGAGGAAAAGTAAGAAATTATCTAATGAACATAAACAATTTGATAAGTGAGTATAATATAATGTGCATATTATAATATGCATAACTGCTAAGCATAAATGTTACAAAGTTATTCCATATAAGATAACTTGTAATAAAAACATGATGAATTGAAATATTTAATTAACCCGACTCATTTGGAACCATTGTTAAAAATTGGAGACCAAAACACGAATTGTGGTCTATTCTAAAAAAAATCAATTGATTCCTTCCTAATTTTTATAAAAATGTGTCTAAAGTCATCTATTAAAAAAACCTGACTTTCTCATGTGTGTATGTTAATAAATCTAAGATTTATAGATGACCTAGTACTGATAGAGGTGAAACCTGAGAACATTTAACTGATGCTTCAAAATTTAAATAATGTATGTGAAAAAATCAGATTTTGAATAGACCATAGCCAGTAAAATAATGTTAATGCCAGTCATAATTGAAGAATACAGGCTTAGACTCGCAAAAACTCAAAACTGCTAATAAAATACTTATTTGCGCAAAATTTTCCCATTATCATAGCTGTCCATCTTGCAAAAGAAGCAGATTTTTTCTAGACATAAAGTAAGAGGCAGAAAATAATTAGGGGTCACTAACAACCCACATTCCTGAGCAATTGCCAAATGTTAAAGACTGAAACTTACTAAATACCTAAGGAATGTTGAAAAGGAATCATAGTTCTTAGTAAAAATAAAAAATAAAATTATATGTACAATGATGAATATCCAATTGTACCTAGCTATTAAATTACATAATCAAGTAAATTAGAATAATTACCTGCAGCACCCATACTTGTAGCACCCTTTGGGTAAAAACTGTGGTGTTGTATACTTTCCAATTCGGCTGAAATTTAGAAAAACAAATAAATATTATGATTTTTTTCTCCTTACCTTAATCTTCATTAATTACTACATTAAAAAAATTTTTAGCGTTAAAAAGCTATTATTAGGCCAAGCGCGCACCACGATTTTAATTTTTGCGACACGATTTCAAAATCGCGCTGTAGAAAATCGCAGAGAGTACGGTGCGCGCACAGCGATAATTTAATAGTGATTTCGTACAAGTTGCTTGTCTTTATTTACTACTTCGGAGGATAAGAAGAAAAAAAAAAAAAAAGAAAATTCGTCAATATTGGACTCATCCTTTTACAGCAGATAGAATTGTCAAAGGTTTCTTTTATCAGAAATATAATGAACTTCGGATGTATCCCAAAAAATTCTTTGGCTATTATAGAATGAAAATTCCGCCAAAAGGCCGCCTTTTGTGCTTTTATATATTTTTTTTTTTATTATTGTAACCTTTATGTATATTTTGTTTCTTGCACAATAAAGTGTTAAATAAATAAATAAATTCAAACTTTTGACAGATTACTGAGTTTATGTTTACCAAACAGTACCTACCTATACCACTACGATGCTTAGCTCTAAGCTACGATGTTTACTGTTGGACAGACAAAACACAAGTGAAGTGCCGGCCGGGCCCGAGTGTGCGATTTAATTATCGCAGTGCGCGCGGTACCATACAATTTCATATTCTGCATTTCATTTTCGCGACAATCGCGTCGCGAGCAGTCGCAGCAAAATGTGACAAATCACAATTTTAAAATCGCTGCGATTATTTAATCGCATGTGCGCGCATTGTCATAGTAACTCATACGTTGTATTTCTGCGATAAAATAATCACGCTGCATAAAGTCGTGGTGCGCGCTAGCTCTTAGGCCAAGCGCGCACCACGATTTTAATTTTTGCGACACGATTTCAATATCGCGCTGTAGTAAATCGCAGAGAGTACGGTGCGCGCACAGCGATAATTAAATAGTGATCATTACTCACTTTCATCATGGATTTCGTACAAGTTGCTTGTCTTTATTTACTACTTCGGAGGATAAGAAGAAAAAAAAAGAAAATTCGTCAATATTGGACTCATCCTTTTACAGCAGATAGAATTGTCAAAGGTTTCTTTTATCAGAAATACAATGAACTATGGATATATGGATATATGGATATCCATACATGGAAGTTCGTTGTATTTCTGATATGGATGTATCCCAAAAAATTCTTTGGCTATTATAGAATGAAAATTCCGCCAAAAGGCCGCCCTTTGTGCTTTTTTATTGAAGTGAAAACTTCTTTAGCGGCGTTGGGTATAAAATCTTAAACTCGCGTCAGGACACGTGGCCTGATCGATTAAGCGTAAGACGAACTTTTTTTTTTTTTTTAGGTTTATATTCCATGCGTAAGACGGATACCATTCCAAAATATCAAACATGCTGAACGTTAATAATCAAGTTTTCACTTCTGCCAGCACTCCCGGAGTGCAACCCGTCTTTTTTTTTATTAATGTAACCTTTATGTATATTTTGTTTCTTGCACAATAAAGTGTTAAATAAATAAATAAATAAATTCAAACTTTTGACAGATTACTGAGTTTATGTTTACCAAACAATACCTACAACACTATGATGTTTACTGTTGGACAGACGAAACACAAGTGAAGTTCCGGCCGGGCCCGAGTGTGCGATTTTATTATCGCAGTGCGCGCGGTACCATACAATTTCATATTCTGCATTTCATTTTCGCGACAATCGCGTCGCGAGCAGTCGCAGCAAAATGTGACAAATCACAATTTTAAAATCGCTGCGATTATTTAATCGCATGTGCGCGCATTGTCATAGAAACTCATACGTTGTATTTCTGCGATAAAATAATCACGCTGCATAAAGTCGTGGTGCGCGCTAGCTCTTACTGAAACATACTTTTTTATTTCGAACAAATAATTCAAATTGTATAGGACAGATGGAGTAAGACACCTGCCCTTTTTTCCATAAGAGGCACATACCAAAAAGCCCATGTATTGTTTAAACAAAAATATCCTTGAATATGAGTAATACTTAACATTAACATACTTGAGTTCTGTGTTATTATAGTGTACAGAACAAAATTAACTTTTGACCTTTATGTTCCCAAAATTTTCAGTAATCAGATGTCAATAATTCTATTTAGTAGCATAATTAACAAATAAAAAAAAAGATTTTGCAATAATAATAATTATTTTTTTTAACATCTGCATTACATTTTTTGTATTCTTTCAAAATACAAAAGAGACTTGAAAATTTGTTTTTATAAACAAATTGTGTAGGTGACTGCTATTATGCATATCCTATTACAATACAATTATGGTTAAATCGGAGTGTAGGTGTGAAGGTCAATTACACTTGACTGAATTACAAATGGACCTTAGAATAATAATGCATCCATATTTTAGGAGCGGACTACCTCATCAGTGTATTTGATTTATTTAGTATATTGTCCTCAATTGATTCATATTTAGCAGTAAAATATTTTATGATTTACACAAATAATATGAAATTAGGTCATTTTGTTAAAAATACAATGAACAGCATACCAGATAATTTTATTTTTAAATTAAATTTTTAAGGTTTGATTGATGATAATAGTTACAAATATAATAAAATAAATCAAGTATGTTTGAATAAATCTTTCATTTACGTGTAATATTCTGTAGAACAGCTTTTAATTTTGGTATAGATAATTTAAAGGGTTTTTTATTTTTTTTTAATCTATATTTCTAATCTGTCACTGACTGGCTAGCAGATTTTAAACAAGATAGGTGAGACATGACATAGGTAGTAACACATTTGTGTTTTTTGTATTGTAAATTATTTGAATGCAAAATTTAAAATTATTTTACTACTCATGTTTATTTTCCAATAAGTACAACAATTTTTTGACCCATCCCATTTACTTCATTTATTAAACACTTTAAATCAGGTTAAAGTCTAACATTTATAACAAAATTATATTTATTTAAAATATTAATATTAACAAAACTTGTAAATTAATCTCATTACAAACAGTATAAAACTAGGCTAAGTAAGTATAAGCCAATTACTGAGTGATTTATCAACTTTCTGTAAAATTCCTTCACTTGCCGTACCTACTCAAGTTACAATAGCAACTTAGTGTTTGAAAGAGACACACTTATTATGTCATAATTGCATGATGCCTAGTATCACGCTTAAATTAGCAATATTAATTATTGAGAATACCAGTTTGTTTTCAAATAACACTTTCATATAAATCACGAATATTGATAATTAAATGCTTTAAAAACAATAACATATCTAAATAATAAAATGATATTGTAGAAAACAAGAATTTTTATTCTGTATTGTGGACTTTGTTACAATGATTATAACTATTATTATTATGTCTTTAAACCTACCGTATTCATAAGGCTAATCAATTTATAAACTTTTGGTATATTGTTATATTCTTAAAGGAACAAAATTATTGAACCCTAAGCTTTAATTTAAGCTTCTGAAAAAATTAATCGAGTAAGTAATAAATATTGAAGTAAATCACAGTATTGTAAGTGTATCAATAGGTACAGTTTCATATGGTAAGATAATTGTAAACTACACTGTTAGGCCACTGTCACATTATATTGAACTAAATTGATTAATAATTACATGGCAAACATCTGCTATAGAATAAATAACAGATGCAATAACAAGTACTTATATTATTGAATGTATCTCAACAAGCTCCAAAGCAGATGTTTTTATAAAGAAAATTGTTCTTGCAATGATGTTTATAATTAATGTTTTCTTTACTATAAATATGTTCTTGAAAAACTCACCTCTGGTTTCCCGTAATTCCTTATTTAGCCTTTCATTGACCAGTTTTAATGATGATATTTGATCAAGCAAGTAAGATAGCAAGCGACTGCCCACTTGGCTACCGGATAATCCTGAACTAGATTCAGAATCTGACTCTACATCACCATTAGTAGGTCTGTGGTCAGCTACATCTGGCAATCCTCTGACACAAGGATCACTGTATCTCCTCGCATTACTCCCATCATCCTTATCATTTAAATGCAGATCACTGTTGGAATTTGTATCGCCGGTCGACGTTACGATCGGCGGCAGACTCGCAAAGTCTTGACTATCGGTAAAATTCTTTGGTTGCATATAATTAGTTTGGTTTGTATCACCTGGAGTACTCAACACTTCCTCAGCTTTATGCTTGCTGCGACGACGCAGCCGAGGTCTTTGCACCTGAATGCTTTTGTTCTCGCACTGCATCGCTCTATATTCAGGGTAATGGTGTAACATTGGGTTGTAATAAGTTGGCAGTGAAGGCAAAGACGCCGGTTCGTTGGAACCGTACATATTGTACCTGTATGGATCGTAACCCGGGGTAAACTGAGCGGAACACATAGGCCAATTTAAATTCCGGTGCGGAACGTTATCGTAGACATCCATACTTGGAAGGGTTGGTTCTTGTACGTGGCTCATTGTTTTATCTAGCCACTTCGATAGATAGGAACTCTTACTTCCCTTCGATTTTTTCCGCTTTCCCAAAGGACCGTTGCTCGGTGATGCATTGCCGTTCACTTGTTTTGGGGTAGAAGCCATCGTTACGAAGAAACTTTAACGACTGACGTACACTAAAACATACAATAAAGCTTATTGTATCACGGCGTTCACGTTTGTTTCATATTTACGAAGACAACAGTGGAGCGTATTTTGAAATTTGAATTAATTAGTATTTCGTTTCTATTAGTACGTTCGCGTCATATAACCAGATAGTCCGAGACAAAACTGACAATACTGAATACATTATACATTGACATTTGGGACATTTGGATTAACGTCCATCAGTTTGACATAATGGTAGAGTTGACACTAGTCAAGTGTCATATAATGATGTTTAATAAGGCGTGGATACACAATATAATAAAAATTGTAACAAACGCTCTTGAAATACAATGTTTGAGTACCTAAACTTTATATTCGTTGAAAGGACTCGCTTCGTTTGTAATTAGAAATATAATGTGTCATATGATATAATATCCTTCCTTCTTTGTTTATTGAGGGACCTTCGCCAATGTCCAGTGTAGCGACATACCCACAGGACATACTCAAATCTACATAGAGTGCACCTAAAATATAAGAATTAGAATAATTATCAAATACACCTTATCCTTTAATGTACATACATCGATTATAAAAAAGTAATACCCATCATGAGAAGCAATGTTCGAATATTATTAGATCGTCATTTTGATTTAAATAATAATATGTAGTATTTTTAAACTAGATGGCGTTGAGTAATATGAAGATTCTCGAAGACAGAGAATCCAATAGACACCGGCAATGCGTGTCGCAGAAAGAGATAAAAAAAGAATACGTCACAATATTTAGGGTTACCGTGTGAGGGAAAATTTACCCCGCAATTTGTAAGATACGAATCTCACAATATTATTCACATAACATAAGTGGATAATAATGAGATATCCACATTACATACTTACATGTTTATACTAATATTATAAAGAGGAAATGTTTGTAATTATGTATGTATGTATGTATGGTTTTCACGCATAAACTACTGGACCGATTTCAAAAATTCTTTCACCATTAGAAAGCTGCATCTTCACTGAGCAACATAGGCTATATTGCATTTTCAAAAAAATTTGAGATCCTTACCAAAAAATATGCAATAATGTATCCTTAATAAAAATTCTGTCATCGCGTGCGCTGCGGAATCTATTGAAAATAGATCAAATAAATGTTCTACGGTATTATAGAATGGACCAATATCTACAAGAAAGTCCGCGATATTCCATTCAAAAGATATAACGAATTTTTAAAAGTGTCAATTTACAGAAAATAGTAGGTATACTGTTTAATACAATGAGGAGGCGTAGTGCAGGACGGGGTGAAGGTGAGGAGGGAAGGGATATTCGCAGGAACTACTTTGATTCCGATTTGAAAAATTCTTTCAGTGTTAGATAGCCCATTGATCGAGGAAGGCTATAGTAGGCTATATTGTACCATAACACTTAGGTCTTAGACCAACAGGAGTGGAGCCACGCGGGTGAAACCGCGGAGCGCAGCTAGTATATAATAAACATATTACTTTTAGATGGGTAATACATATTATGTATATACACATACCTTATCATATATTATATAATATGTATATATATATATATATATCATTATCATAATCCCATATGAAAATGTGTATGTAATGATAATGTAGATGAAAACTCGATTGTTTATTATTTTTTATAAAATAAAATAAAAAAAATAAAAGAATGTTTATTTTCGTAAGTATTAACAGATACACACGTTAATTATATTGACCGACCCGCGAAGGCGCAAAAAAAAAAACGAAATTTACTTAATAATAATTTATTGTAATAAAAAAAATTACATTTAAATTATCTCTAACTTAATTAACTACGTCCCTCCGGTTCAATGTTGGAATCAAGAGTGTCCATTGTCTTCGGCGGGGCAGCGAGATTGTAATACTTTCTAACCTTCGGTTTTGGTTTCCAATCTGTTCATCCTGTAGCTACAATCCAAATTTGTCGTAAATTATCCGGTTCAGGAAAACTGGAACAAGCCATTGAATATTTCAGATTCTATATTTAATTAAATACACACTGCAGAATATATATTATTATTTCCCATAATAGTGGGTAACAATTTGTAGAAAAGTTGGCAACACAAAATTTTTTAGGTTAAAATTTATAATTGTTATTTTTGTGGTTTTTAAACAATGTATTCAAGTCAACAGCACGTGATACACAATATATTAACACGCTGAAATATCATGAAGGCCTATAAACTGATAAAGAGTTGTATACTTACGAGTGAAAAGACAATCCAGGCATTTTCGTTCCACTATCACTTTTACACCCTTTAACGCTACACCGCACCATGGTATTATTTTATAAGGTATTAACAGTAAGTCTAAATCATGCAAAACCAAACATACCATGAATTACGTAACTTAGAACATGTAAAAACTATATTTTTATGGAAGACGATAGCTAGCTGTCAAACTTTGTTTATCAAAGTAGGTTGCTATTCTTGAAAAAAGTGGCACGCTGCGTGAAACAAAAAATTTTATCGTTCTCTCTCATTTCTTTACACAACACCGGCATAAGTTGCTCTTTTTCTTGTGTGAATGCGACATAAGATATCAATTTGTCTATTGGTTTCTCTGTCTACGAAGATTCTTCAGTACTTTGGTGGTTTTATATCTGTGGTTTTATAATATTATTATGTAAGTTATCTTAGTAAGTTATTATGTACCTATTTCAAATTTTTCGTCATACCGTATTTTTTTAAAGAAATAAAACTACATTTAAATATTTTGAAAATAATACCGTGAAATTACAAGATAAATAGTCATACAATTACTGAAGTTAGTGTCTGTAAGGGCATGTTTAATTTATTATCAACAGTAGTGTTACGGTAGTAGCGATTTTATTTCGAGGAAAACAATTAGGTTCACAATATTAAATATAGGCACGACATCATTCCTATAAACATTAAATAGCTAATATAATATCTACATTGTTTGATATTTAAAAGAAGTCGGTTAATAACATTTCATCGGTAAATATACTCGATTGTCGATACTTTCAATAGGGTTTTAGTAATTTTAACTGACCAGCTGTTGATGTCGTTATTCATAAATATTTTTTTTATAAAATAAAATTAAGAGTAACTACTTATCTGCGGCTACTTTTATTTTAGAAAAGAAATACTGAACACAAGTTTTATTCAGCTAGGTGGCTTATTTATTATTTACTAGCTGTTGCCCGCGACTTCGTCCGCGATTACGTCGTTTTTCGTC
>CAJQZM010036354.1:0-10660 GCA_907164665.1 Colias nastes
AGTATGCAGACTAACATTGTGACACGAGAATTTTATATATAAGATATTCAAATACAACAAATGATTCACATTTTATAAGAATGACTATACTTCATAAAATATTTGTTGCTCTTTATACCAAGAGATATAAATTATTATATACCTAAATTAGCCAAGAAAAGTGTTTATTTCCATCTCTTTAGTTTCATAAAGTATTATTTTATAAAAGTTTTATGAGAACTTATTCCTTTGATTAAATTGTAAGCCATCTCCAAACAGTTTGTAACAATAGTCAAAACTTTAGAAGCCTGATTATTTTCCAATTAAATAACTCCTACAACTGACCTAAATATTGTTTACTAGCTGTGCCGCGCGGTTTCACCCGCATTGCTCCGCTCCTGTTGGTTTTAGCGTGATAATATATAGCCTATAGCCTTCCTCGATAAATGGGCTATCTAACACCGAAAGAATTTTTCAAATCGGACCAGTAGTTCCTGAGATTAGCGCGTTCAAACAAACAAACCAACAAACTCTTCAGCTTTATAATATTAGTATAGATTATGAACCATTTCATTTATGTTTGAAAAATAATCAGACATTCAATGCCGAAATAAAAGCTAACAAAAAACTATAAAACGAAATCCGCGAGTTTTAGATTTCACTTGCACAGGTCCAATGGCAAGGAAAAATATAAAAAGCACAATAAATGATTATGTTTGAGACAAAAGGCACGGAGGTGAGCATGAAAGAGCCCTCGATTAAAATGTTCAATGTCAGTACAGAGTACAAAGGTACGGATTCACGTGCGCCGGATGCTGCATAAAGGTGTGTGTGTGTTTGTGTGTATTAATATGGTTCGTTTTAGGGGTTCCTTGCGTATTCATTTTGGTAAAGATTTAATATTGTTTAAAAAATGTTTGTAATTTTGTGTAGGTACCAAGGACGTTGGGTTACCAAGTACACAAAATAATAATTTTAATACAGTACTTACTTCCTTGGTTCAATCGTGGTGGCAAAGCATTTTTTGTATTTAAAAGTATTGTAGGTTGCCTGGTGGTAATCGTATCCACCAGCCATAGGCATCTACAGAGCTTTTCACAATATGCATTTATTCCGAAAGGTTTGATTAAAAATGATGTCGTAAACGTAATTATTAAAGACGCTTTGGTAACTTTAAAATAATACTAATATCATGTACTTAGAGTTTTAATATACAAAATAATCAATTATCACTCGATCGAAATAAAAGAGAATCACTACGCCACATAAAGCTATAGTGATAAAATGTAAAACATATTCTTTTGATGGGATTTCGAGTTTTCCATTGACGCCTGGGTTCCGTAGCTCGTAAAATCGAAACAGAATGATATAAAAACGGATTGATATCGAAATGAGACCGCTTCTGTGATTCACGGACTCATGGATCAATGAGCAATGCCCTATTTTTAATTTGTGGTCGATTGCATCAGTTTTTAACGTAAATGGGGCAGAATATTTCGTTGGTTGTGGAAACTTTTTCGAAAATATGATATAAAAGCTTATTTTTCTGCTTTAGGGGCGTTTAGAGTAAAATTTCAAGGTCGCGTCATGGTAATACCGTCACATCAAGGAGTCAGGCAACGATTTTGGTATCTTTGAATCTTGCAAAAAAGTTTCACTTCTGACACGTGTGTCAGACACTTTTTTGTTTTTGTCTCAAATATATAGGGTACAGCAAATAACTTGTTCCTTTTAATATGTTAATAAAGTTTTTTTTATTGAAATTCCCAAGATGACGGGACTGGGCGGGCTTTATAATAGTTCTTACAGCTTTTTGCAATACATATTTGTTAATACTATCTAAAGGAACCAGCAGTGTGTAAACGAAGCAATGAAAGGCAACACGACAGTTTTGTACTAAAAAAGGATTCTATTCTTACTCAGCCCTCGCAAATCTCTTTCAATGCGATCATCGTTCGTTGCAAACTTTGTCCAGTTATAAACGCATCTTTCGTGGTGTTAGGCTGGTTACACACGAACGACTATGATGCTATTGTATTGTTGTGTCTATTGTATAGTGTATTGATAAATAAATTGAACGAATTATTACTTAGGTAAGTGTTAGATTGAATAATAATAAGGGGTCTAGTTTTAGTATATTTTATTCCTAAAAGTGTGAATTTAAATATCCGATTCTCACAATTCTAGTATATTTATTATTTTTTTATAGCAGCTATCTGATATAAACTTTGTTATCATGTTTACAAAACGAATAGTCAGTTAAAATATCGTGCTAAAATTTCCTTGGTGGGATTCTATGTCATTTCTATGCATGCCACTGACTAGACTAACTGAGACAGTTGTGATTATAAAATAGATTTCGCTTTGCGTTGATTTCGTCGTCCAGCTATAATCAACCTTAGTACTATTAAAGCTGTCTTGAAGAAGTTTTAAGACAATGACTCGAGTGGCTATGAAACTTGAACGATTTCTTTGAAGGCGTGATTTATTGTTTCACTTTCCATTATTTGTTCAATATTAGCAGTTAGACAAAATGTTATTAAAAGTTTTATTCGTTCAAAGGTTCGGGGTCGATAGCACTACTGAGATAAAATAATTTTCAACTATTGTTGTTTGCTTTTATTTCAAATCAATAAGTTTAAGTAATGTTAATTGAAATTGGATTTAATGATTTTTGTTGTAGACTTTGGTGAATTCTAAGATCAATACAATTGATAAAACATTATTTACCTTTGTACTTTGTTTTAGCAATAGTTTTGTTTAGTTAATAATAGTTTATTTACCAATAGTAGAGTAAGAGAGAATTGTGGAGATCTATATATTATTCCATATTTACACTGGATAAAATATTCATCACTAAAAATATAAGAAATTACATAGATTAGTTTTTATTACAGTTATATAATATCTATGCTTTAAAACTATAACGCATGTAAAATTTTATCACGTACCTTGCTAGGGGAAGTGCTATACATTTTTAATTCCTTCCCCTAGACTCCCTTAGGAACTAAGGCCGGGTTCATATGTAATGTGACAAAGTTCCCAATTAGGGGTAACTTATGATTGGACCTTAAAATTTAAATTCTATGCAATTATTAAGCGGGAAGGCTTTTTTAGGGAATTAATTCGAATTTTAGCTCCAAATTTGTTTAGCAATAGATATGCTATAAAGACAGGCATCTAACGATTTTATAAAATAAACGATTGGCAGTTTCTTGAAGAAACTGTTGAATTTTATCAGAAGTTAAATGTTCCATTCTTAATGTTTCATTCAAATTTTATGCGTAAACATAAATGTGCGTTCATTGAAATGAAAATTCATTATTGTGGTTAAAATTAATAGTACATGAAAGGCAAACAATAAATTATAAAAAAATGGCAATAGGTGACTTCATCTACCTAGCGAAATAATGATTTAGTTCATTGTATGATCTACCTAAACGTAATAAATTAATTTTCAATATTTAAAGATTATTCTCATGAGATTTTATTATCAAATACTGTAGAATCATAGTATAAGTTCTCTTTATACTATGGTAGAACTACAATCACTTCCTTTTCCAGAAACAAACAAACAAACAAAATTAATTTGAATTCAATATTCTTTAACAATTAATTTCAAAAAGTACAATGTCGTACATCACCTAATGGTCCTAATCTATACTAATATTATAAAGCTAAAGAGTTTGTTTGTTTGAACGCGCTAATCTCGGGAACTACTGGTCCGATTTGAAAAATTATTTCGGTGTTAGATAGCCCATTTATCGAGGAAGGCTATAGGCTATATATCATCACGCTAAGACCAATAGGAGCGGAGCAATGCGGGTGAAACCGCGGAGCACAGCTAGTAACACGTATCAATCTTACTTCTTATATTAGCAGAGAGAATACGTATTCCTTTGCTTCATCCATGAATAGAAACCAGGTAGACTTAGACCCAAATTGCGGGTTTTACCACAATACATATTTACGTACCTGCATTTTTGATTTCCCCACCACCAATCCATTATAGACCTTAACATAAACCAATAGGGCTTAAATTCCTTCACAATTAACCTGCCAATAACTCTACCCTCAGTAATTGACGCGTTTTGTAAGGGATGATAAATTGTAATATTGATTGCGTAGCTTCTAAAATATTATGCTTGAACATTTGTTTCATAATTTATGGGTTGATATTAATTCAAATTAAACTTTCAGTTCGATAAATTTGGAAACACTTGTGATGTTTAAATTGCGATTTAAATATACAAAATGTTACTTAAACACAACCTTTTAAACGGTAAAATCTTTCATACTCAGTTTTACTTACGTTAGCTACTATTAAGTATTCTGTGCTTACAGAGAATGAATTTCCATACAATATTTTTATAACGAGAACCTTGTAATATTCATCATACAAAGTATAGTATACTATCTTTCCGCCCGCGGCTTCGGTCGCTTGCACTTCACGATATTACGCGGGAGCTATTCCCCCTTGAAATATTTTTACTATATTCTATGATTTACCCCATATAAGATTTATATTTGAATAAAAAAAAAGTTTATTTTGCCTTGAATTTCTGGAAACTGTACGTCCAGTACGAAGGATATAGAATAAGAGCTATTACCACAGATTACTAACTAAATAGTTACTACGTAACTATAACTTTATGTAGCAGAAATATAATAAATTTCAATATAACATAATTTCTAAATCACACTATCCGCATAGATTTTTTTTTGTTTTTATGCTTCTCGTTGCGGCTTGCAAAACGTCTTTTTAGTAAATTCGCAAAAAAATTGCCCTTATATTATATACAACAGAAACATTTTTGTCCATCATTATTAGATTACAAGATAATTGTCGAAATTTCTTAACAATTGTTTATAGTATCAAAGTAGAACAAGCGATATAACGGTATGAGATGATCCACCACGATGTCTGCCCCGCGACGTCGCCGACACGACCGCCGCGGGCTGTCGTGTCGTACCGTTGTTATACGATACGATTTTTTGTAGTTGTTTATTATATTTGAAGTAATGAAGTGTAATAAATACGTAAGGTATGTTGTTAAAGGTAGAAATAGCCGAACAAACAATCGAAAAATATAATTATTATTTTAATGTATCGGTGTCTACTACATACAATTTAGATTTAGGTATTCTTACTTACGTAAATATACGCATTACGCAACTTACTACTTACTCAAGAATTCATCCACGTATTCCTTGCTTCTTCTATCATGTTACCTAAATCTATTATGCACTTTTTGCAGCTCTACATTCTTTTATTTTAGTTCTAGATATTGATATAAAGCCGTTTAAATAAGATACAATGGAAACCCACCCCATAAGGGTAGCGTCACTCTGCCGACGGCGATCCGAAGCGAGCACGCCTGCCCTATACAAATACACGACCTTAGCAATTGCCTCCTAGCCTTCTAGTCGATATAGTTTAGATAGCACTTGAATACTAGACTTAAAATATGTATTGAAATCTGAATATACTTAGAAATTTTGAAGTGGTGGTGATCACATTTTTAACGTTATCTTCAGTACATAAAATTACTAGTAATCCGCCAAATAAAGCGGGAGTTTACTTTGAAAAAAGAATAAATAATAATAATAAATAAATAAAATCTTTACTTTGCCAAAACATTAACCTTACAAAAATATGTAGGTACACTGACTCTTAAACTAGAAGAACTCTGTGTCTTAAGAGCCAGCGTTCCTCCTTATACAACTAATGAATAATCAGAAATCTAAATAGTTTCTGTGTGATGTTGGATTGTTTAAATAACTTTTGTGACATTATAAGTATGTACTACAAAATAATAAAAGATGATTCTCAAAGAGCGTGAAGTTTTAGAAAGCTATGTTTCATAAACTATAATGGTCTTAATTAACTTTGAACTTTTCATGAAATTAATTGATATTTTTTTTTCTTTTTACAGGTTTTACTCTGCTTCTTCGTTACGTTCTTCCTTCGGCTACTGCGTCAACTGCCAAGCATCATCTATGTGGGATTTTGGGAATAGGATAAATTATCTAAATTAATAAGAATAAGAAATATTTCATAAATATTTTATTTTTAGTCTGTAGAATCTATGAATATGTTGTCTGTGGATTGTCTACGGGAGATTTCTTTGTGTTTTAGTTGTAATAAGAAATGGACGATTGTATTTTTTACCGGATAATAAACTAAATTGGGCTAATTTGGCGTTTTTATTTACACCATCCCTACATATATGACCAACATTTAAAGTTATTTTTGGAATTGTAAACTTATAATCCTCCCTACGATTATAATCTTATATTAACTGAGTGAATTCGTGAAGAATATTAATCGTATTCTTAAATTAGAACGAATTTCACACAGTTTTTTAGCTCATATTGTTTTAAATTTGAATAAAATATTGGATATCGCAAAATGACGTGTCTATTTTTATCTCATATGTTGGCAGCCCGACTGCACTCGTTATAATGGGCATTCAAATAAGTGATATTTATAGTATACGACAAATTAAAAATAATAAACGAGGTTAAATTCCTTAATTTTCGGTATGTTGTCTGAAAAGGAAAAACACATTCCAATCACCAGCACTATCTATTATATAATTTTTTTTGTGCTTATTCTAAATGAATGTATTTTCTACGTCGCAAACGAAGAACAGTTATTGCATAATAGAAATCTTATATTATTGATGTAGAGAAGGCTAAGCTAGAGAAAAGCAATTTTGCTTTGATACTAATAACTAAAGGTTCCCTATACAGTAAATGCTATAACAAGCATTTTCCTGCCTTCTAGTATAATGACGCTCAAACTCAAACTCATTTTTTTTCATATAAACTTTAAGACGTATTTATAAACAGACATTTTTTTTTAAACTACTACCGGTTGAATTTCAAAATGCATTTTTGACCTCAAATGTGCATCTCTTGCATTTTATTTCATTTCAAATAATACTACTACCAAATCACTGATAACAATATTATGTCGTGTCGTAACGTCGTAACGTATAAAAGCACCAAACTGAATATTTTAAGTCCACGTTCCCGGGATTAGGTGATAATGAAGGCGAGACGTTTGCTTTTAATTTTCCACTCGGCGCATGCATGTGATTATTTGACCGGCTAAGCTTCTACTGCTTTCTTTGAAACTTTTATAATAACTTATTTATTTAGCTTTGTTTGTAAATAACAGATTACACGTTTAAATTTAGCATTGTGTTGTAGTCTGTAGATAATGTTTATTAGAATTGAAATGTTGTAAAGTATGTTGTAAAGATGTATACAGATATATTAAGTTAATTTATAATGATTTAATACTAGTTTAGCAATTACTATAATTTTTGTGTGGTCAGTAATATTTCGAAATATCTATGAATTATAAGTAACACCTTATTAAATTTGTAGGATATAGCGAGTTTCAGAATATGAACATATTTATTGTTCATTCATGTTTTAGGGCTGATTTTTCAATCCTTGGTTAAAACTTATTGGTCGAATAATGTATAAAACTACCATTTTAAAACGTATTCTAATTGCCCGTATTTGACAGTTTACGTGACATTTTAATATTATCGTGTATAATATATAATTATTGGACGGATAAGTTTTAACCAAGCATTGAAAACTCGGCCCTTACAGAAATAATTAAACTAATTTTAAAAGTTATTGACAGAAAGTTACATTATTTCTTATCATGATAATCTGTATCGTATTTTATTTAACCAAATCAAACTATTAAATAAACAATAAATAAAATAGTAACCACGACGATAAAGCTACAGCATGTCGAAGTTCATGTCGAAGTCATATCTGTATTTCCCAATGCTGCAGATAAACCGACTAACAGCCAATTTAAGTTTTTCGCGAACCAAGCGGGGATAAGTATTTTGGAATCGACTTGAGGTCAGAAAATTGTTTAAGTTTACAACGTTCCTATGTAGGAAAATATTTCTTGCATGTTTGTGTGCAATGGGAAATTTAACATATTATATTAACGTATTAAAAGCTTAATAATGATGAATGTTAGTGTGCTATATTTCATAAGAAAAATTATATTTCTGTAGTAGAAAAAATAGGGACTAAGAGTCATAATTTCGCGTCCTTTGAAAACTGTTGTAGGGAAAAAATTAGGTAACACATGCTACAATATGTACTTTAATGTAAAAAGCTTTTCGTATAGGAGCTACCAACGTTGACAAGAGAGAATTTTAGTATAGTTGGTTCTTTGATATACTGTTTCTCTTCCTATTTCGGTTAGAGTCCGGGCTGTCTGGCTGGCCGCAGTGGTTGCGTTTATTAGTGCGCATCTTATCTGCACAGGAAAATATCCGTAATTTAAAGTCATTTATTAACGCGTAATTTTTAATCTTTTGCCTTTAGATAGATCCATCAGACATAATTTTTTTATTGCAAGACGTTTTTTTCGTTGTTAAATAGGTGCCAGACGCAATTTTTTATTTCAAAATCATTAAAATGTCATCTAAATAAGTGAAATTCCATCAACATGAGTCCCCGTGAAGGATATACTATGTATATTATTCATTTTACTATTTACAATTTTTTAGCAACAATCTACCATGGTGCCTCCTTTTCCCAACGAACCTCAAATAGGACGTTAATGTAAGCTTGATAAAAACCAAATATCATCAAATTCATATTAATACCCAAAAGTGTAATAAATATGAAACCATCTATTAAAAATATTAGTTTACTAATTATTCAATATAAGTATTAAAAAAGGATAATATAATATAAGTAATAAAGTTATTACTTACCTTTTAAGTGGACTCATGTTGATGTAATTTCACTTATTTCGATGACATTTTAATTATTTTGAAATAAAAAATTGCCTATGGCACCTATTTAACAACGAAAAAAACGTCTTGCAATAAAAAAATTATGTCTGATGGATCTATCTAAAGGCAAAAGATTAAAAATTACGCGTTAATAAATGACTTTAAATTACGGATATTTTCCTGTGCGCACTAATAAACGCAACCACTACCGCCAGCCAGACAGTAGTGTGGAGTGAAAAAACTTTTTTCGTGTTATTGTTATGTAATAGCGTGAAAAGGGTGCCTTTAGGGTTTAACATAACACACACGAAATATAATTTGAATTAGTTTATAGCATCTGCCTCCGAAAGGTCAATGAACTTTTGAATAAATTGATTTTTAGACCCATGTTTGACGCTTCATAAATGTGTCATCTATAAATATTCATTACCGTTTAATTCTGCTATTCGATAGTTACAATAGTCTATTTTGATTGTCAATCATAAAAACATATTCTTGCGTTGATTTAGGTACTTAAAATAGGTAGAGCGCGGGGGGCATTTCGTTGCGCGGCGCGTACTTTTCGACACCTGCACAATATCAGTGGACAATTTATTTTATAAATTATTACCCGAATTGAAAGGTCGGTCGTTTGTTTTAAAGCATGGAAAAGATTCGCAGTGCATTTAAGTGTCCCCTTTTGGGTGGTATCGTGGATATTAAAGATAATTCTCTACCTACTTATGAAGATGTAATGAAGTATTATGAATGGACGAGACATCAGTTCAAATTACAATTAGAAACTGCAAAGGAGCCAACATTTACACAAGTAGCAGATATAGTGGTACCTAGGATTGAAGGTATATGGCAAACAGCTTCTATTCCGACTGTAACACGAACGAGAACCATACAGATGTTAAAAGCATATCACTTAAAATACAAAAATTTACTTAAATCTATTAACACTCTTTCTCCAAAAAACTATGAAAGTTTTCGTGAAAATAGTAAGTTGCTCTTTGATATTGCATCTTGCAAATGTAAAAATCTCCCACATGCAGCTGCCCGACTGATAAAAAGGTCCCCAAACAGGAACAACCGTTTTTAGGGTTCCGTAGCCAAAATGGCAAAAACGGAACCCTTATAGTTTCGTCATGTCCGTCTGTCCGTCTGTCCGTCTGTCCGTCTGTCACAGCCGATTTACTCGGAAACTATAAGTACTACAGTGATGAAATTTGATGGGAATATGTGTTGTATGAACCGCTACAAAAATATGACACTAAATAGTAAAAAAAAAGAATTGGGGGTGGGGCCCCCCATACATGTAACTGAGGGATGAAATTTTTTTTTTCGATGTACATACCCGTGTGGGGTATCAATGGAAAGGTCTTTTAAAATGATATAAAGTTTTCTAAAAAACATTTTTCTTAAAGTGAACGGTTTTTGAGATATCAGCTCTCAAAGTCGTAAAAAGTATGTCCCCCCCCCTCTATTTTTATAACTACGGGGTATAAAATTCTAAAAAAAATAGAGGTGATGCATGCTAATTAACTCTTTCAACGATTTTTGGTTTGATCAAAGTATCTCTTATAGTTTTTGAGATAGGTTGATTTAACTGTAATTTATTATATTTGCTGCTACGGAACCCTTTGTGCGCGAGCCCGACTCGCACTTGGCCGGTTTTTAATAGATCAACGAACTTCTCGAAATATGTTTATCGGTAAAATTGACATTACAACAACAAAATAACTACAAAGGATCCTTAAACGGAAACTAGATCGCGAAAACTCCGCAAGTAAAACTTTGAAGAACAGTTTAATATCAGCTGATACAGTTTCCATGACATCACCGACATCCCCGACTTCGGAACCGAGTAGTAGTGAAGCTGATGAATTCCTAAACACTACGAGCGTTGG
>CAJQZM010036355.1:19616-35302 GCA_907164665.1 Colias nastes
ACTCACCAGGTATTATAGTTCCAAACAGAGTTTCCCAATCCTCCTTGGACAGCACGCCCGGCTCTCTGAAGGCGGGGTGTGATATGAAATGCGCTTCGAGCACGTTAAGGGAATTAAGGTACGAGGCTTCTGAAGTGAGCAGCTCGAACTTTGCTTCTTGGAGCTTCTTCTGGGCTGGGGCGAGTGAACCTGTTACATAATAATTTTAGTACATACTTTGTGTTAAATGATTTAAGATGTGCACTCTTCACTTTGTAGAATTTTTTTTTTGTGAATTTGCTTTGAAAAAAAAAATTGAAAAGTAAGATTTTTTTTAATTATGTTATCCATCAATCCCCTTCAAACCCTAATACAAATATACTCACTGAGCACCGCCGAGTTGAGCACCTCGGGCACCTCACACCACAGCGTGCGCGCGGGCCCGCGCGGCGCCACTAGTGCCATGGCGGAGGGCCGTGTCGCACTGCACGTGGAGCCGCCCGCCTCGTACGCGTCCGAGTCCGAGTCGCCCTCGCGGCACGCGGACTGTATAGTGACCAAGCAGTGTGTACCGTCACATCATAGCGTAAGGCGACGATTTTGGTATCTTTGAGTCTTGTCAAAGAAGTTTCACTTCAGACATGTGTGCTCGGCACATTATGTGGTATTTTTTTTAAATATGACGTAGGAAGATAAATGGGTAGAGGAAGAAGAAGATAGAAGATTATTCAGTTTTACAATAATGGCTACATTGCTGAAATTTTCTGAAAGGTTTTCGTAATGCGTAGACGTGACTTGTGGCTTATACACAAATACTAGTAGTCCTTTACCTATTTATTAATGACACAATTTACCCTATTCTGCATAACCAAGTTATAATTGCTAGTGCGAAAAACTATAGGAAAAACCGGAACGCAAATTGCCGACGACACCTCATCGGGACCGTGAGAAAGTATCGGAAGTCCTTCATACATGGGCTATTATCTATAAACGGTCGAACAAAAAACACAAAGGTCGTGAGGCAAGGTCGGTGCAATTACGCATAATTAGCGAATCAATTAGCGCGGAAAACTAAGATTAAATTGTTTATGTGTAGGCGCCGCCTCTTATCCATACGAGTACATACATGAAATAGCTCTGAACGTTCAAACTTTGTTAACACTCAATTATTATGCTATTTCGGTTAATTTAGTTAACGAAGGAATGAAGACTTAATTGTTATATCATTTGATTGCAAACGCGCTTTCGACATAGCTTAGTTGAATGGATAATCTTTTAGCGTGAACTTGACATAGTTTTGGAGATCTATTACATTAAGTTAGAAGAATAAACCACAAGGTTATGGTTTGCACGTAAGCAGATTACATTACCGAATACAAAACCCTAAGCAAAAACTCAATGATATTTGACCGTGATGACAATAATTGACATAGTGGGAAGATGTTTTGCGTGAGTAAGCATGAGTTCGATCTCGCAACTAGGAAATTAGGAACATTGTAATATTTACGAAGTCGATTATATCTTCGATCATTACCTAATAGAGATAAAAGATAGAGATGTTACTTTATTGATTAATTAAACTTTTTCTTATTTTATTTAAATTCATTCTATGCTTACCTATTTTGTGACAAGATTCCGAGAGCCCACATTAAATTATTATTTAGTCACTTCAGAATTTAGTTATTTTAGTTACTTAGCTTGAAATATTACCACGTTTTCTTTGTAAGTACGTAAATCGTATTCACAAGCATTGTAAGGGCAGATGAGTCAGCAGAAGATACTCTGCGGTTAATCACCACGTGCGTAGTGTGTTTGTCACGAAGCAATACTAGGTATCTATAATTTTAGTAATATTTTTTTAACAGGAAAAATTTGATAGCAAATCTATCGTACCGGATTTTTTGTGTACATATTTGTAAGTGGACAAATTAAAATTGAAGCAATAGCCAAAACAAAATTATTATTTTTATGTGATTAAATTCAAATATAACAAATAGTACTTAATTACTGTAATATACTACTTTATTAAAAAAAATATATCTACAAATCAGTTAATTATCAATTTTTAAGTAATAATAATAACTAAAAATAAGCACTCCTGTAGCAACTAAAAACTGTAGTTTTTCCTGTTAAAAAAGTCCTGTCTTTAGACCTCATTTTTCCAAATCACAATATAACCCCAAAATCTTCCTAACCCTTTCCAACTCACCTCAACTTTAGCAGCGTTATAAAACTGGTACAATGGTTCGTGTGTGAACAGCGAGTGTGGCAGCGGAGACGCCGGGTGCGAGCCTGAGGACGCGCCGGAGGAGGAGGATATGTTGCCCGCTGGGTACAGACCCGCTTCTGCATACCTGGGGATTGGTTTATGTAGAGAAGCTAAGAATATTGAGACTTATGAGTAACTAGCTGTGCTCCGCGGTTTCACCCGCATTGCTCCGCTCCTGTTGGTCTTAGCGTGATGATATAGCCTTCCTCGATAAATGGGCTATCTAACACCGAAAGAATTTTTCAAATCGGACCAGTAGTGCCTGAGATTAGCGCGTTAAAACAAACAAACAAACTCTTCAGCTTTATAATATTAGTATAGATGATATTAGTATAGTAGTATTAGTATAGCTTTAAAATGGGAATAGCAATGAAAAGTGATTCGTCAGAATTTACAAGGGAATGGTTGTTTATGGACAATATAGAATTTAAGAATATTTAGACCAACGGACAATAAATAAAAATGTGTAGATAGCTTTAAAATGGGCAATTAAAATGGGCATTAGCACGTAGAAATGTGACTAGTTATCCAGAATTTACAGAAGTGGTTCATTTTTGCTCACGATAATTGAATCATGCCATCTTACTTTGACGTATAGGTAATCGTGTGTGCGAATGATCCATTCAAATGGATAAACGCAGTCCTATTCCCCGACATGTTAGACTGTTAACACCCCTCTTTTTCTTTGGGTCTTAAAAATTTTACTTGTAGTTATACAATACAGTAAAATAATATTTTTGCATAAACCTCTATGCGGGTCGATGCACCTTTCTTTATCGACAGTCTGTATTTTGTAATAAATCTGAAATTTCTACTCAATTAACGCAATTAAGTGTAGAAATAAATGAAACCTGATCAAGATAATGTACTCGCTTGCGTTTCGTTTCGGAAGTTGCCAATATAACAAGGAATGCAGTCACTGAAACAGGTTTCAAGCAATTTATCCGACGATGTAAGATTCGTGTGAATAATGACAGCAAAAAGAAAAAGTTTTGATGCGGGATTTAAATTAAATATGTCCATCTAGCTGGTCTACCTTCTTGGCATAGTGGCTAAGGTGTGAGCTGAATTCGAGAGGTCTTGGGTTTGGTTATGGGTAGATAATAACAAGAAAATGAATCGGTCTGTAGTGAACAGAACATTTAGGTACTTCGGGCATGTAAAGATATCCTTAACGGGTTTGTACAGAATTTCTGAAATGTTTCTGCCCCATACACCAAAAGAGGACATGGGATACTGTATAGTCATCTAGTAGGCCATGATAGAAGCGTATAGTTAATCTATTATGTACAAGAAAATGAGTAAAAGCTTTAATTATGTGTGAGAAACTTTCGTTTCCACCAGGAAAGAACGTGACATGATGATTATAATGACTAAATCAAGGAAGTAAATATGTAGGTAGATACCAACCTATGTTTGTTGACACATAATATATTATTATCTATCGCATAATGCATATAATTAATTTAGTTTTTCAAACGAAACTACGATGTTGATGAATGGGCTACTTTAAAAGCCAATTTAGAATATAATTTATTACTTGATAAAGGTACCTATTGACTTTTAAAATTACATTAAAGCAAGCAAATAAAACCAATAGCTATAAATATTTCTTCTTAGTATAATAATAAGTGTGTTTAGTAAAAGCTTTCACAGCATTTCACTTCCATTCCACAAAGCACTCGACATAATAATATGCATTTGTATAGAAAACCAGCTTAAGCGACCCAATTCTTAACATAAAAGTTACATAAATATATTAATTTCTTCTATTGTATTGTATAATGTTTACTTTGATTATTAAATGAATTAATTATTAAAAATAAATCCATTAGGTATTTAATATTATGTTAATTTTTTAATTTATTAATGCGAATGCAAGCAAAAGCTTTTTTTTTAGCAAATTTAGTTCTTTGATGCCAATTACTATGTCTATGTAAAAAAAGGTTAAAAAAAAATACGATGAAAATATGAACATACCAAAATTATCGCAATTCCATTTTTAAAACTTTTTAAAATCCCGAATTGCACCACAGATACGTTACGAAAGAGACAGCAAAAAAGCACAGAGTATTTAAAATTTAACGGTTTATTAACGAACCGTTTCCGTTAATGTTTTGTTTGGTGGCGAGAGAAAAACATGACTGAGGATTCGTAACACCGATGACCGGTATTGCTGATATACTATATACTTATAAACGATTATTGTGTTGTATGGTATAAGCGGTCGCGGTTTGAACGAGCGATTTTTGAAGCGACGAGCAATTTATTGTTAGAGCAAATTATAGGTATTTATCTATACGGTTCCTTTAAAATAAACGCAGTGGCATCGTTAAAAATATTAATTAAGTAATAAGAAGAAGATACTAAATTGCCAGCGGTACTTTTTCGTGGTACTATGTGGATCGCGTGCCCTTTACTATCACGCTGGAGTAAATACTCTGAGAACATCTAAAGGATCACATGATTTACGCAATACAAAAGACTATTAAATTGATTCCATTCCATACAACATACAGTTTATCATACAAATCGAACCGCTTCCTCTTAAAACCTGTGCCAATAACGGTGGAGCAAACTGGCTGGTGAGTCACCGCGACGTCATAGCAACCACTCCACGTGAACTTAACCATTATAAAGAGCAAGAATTGGAGACTTTATAGGGATTTAATTTTGATTGGATTATCGTGATTATAGTTACTATAGTGTAGGATATGCAGTATGGGTTAGCAACAAATTTATTTTTGAATTACGACAAAGAAGAGTATTAGTTTGTAGCCTTGTTAGATTTACAGGAAATTAATGCTATTGGTTTAAGTAATGAGGATACTAACTTTACCTTTTATTTCAAAACTGAAACAGATGTTCAGTTGGATTGAATTTGTCGAATTCAATCTACCAGCTATACCAATCTAATAGCTATCTAGCTACTGTGTACTACGGTTCTGTACTGTGTACTGTAAACAGTACCTACCGTAAACAGCTTTTGGGCAGTTGTGTAATAAGGTGACTACATTGTCTCTATTTGCTACAAAGCTATCTACCCCCATCACAACTTGACCTAATTCGCACAAAGCTCCGCATTCTATAACGTCTATTCGATACATTCTGTGCTCATATAATCACACCAAAGCTCTCTTCTACCACGTTCACCACATTCTACATTATATACAGTCTGCGTTCAATAACAAAAATATAAAACATTAAACATTCTAGAACATACCACGAAGAGTTGGAAGTCTGCGCTGGCGCAGTATCAGCGCCGCATTCTGCGTACCACGAGGTTCGTGTTCGCGGCGTCTTCTCCTTTCGTGATAGCGTCGGCAAGAGCCGTTTCAGTTCTGTTATAAATTTATAAATTATAGAACAGTAGCCAATGATATCATTATAAGTAAAAAGATGTAGACAGGTAACCAGCATAATATTTGATCTTCATAAAAGGCACATAAAGATTGCATATAAAGATTCTAAGACAAAATAATAAGCATGATACAATAATCGCGAGCAACCGATGTCAATTCTGGTCACATTTTAGCCTATCTACACCTTTCTACTTATATTATCATTGATAGTAATACAGTAAACAGAATACGAACAGTAGCGAAACTTCCTTTAAAACGTTCGAAATGGCTCACTCACACAACTCTCAGCCGACGACCGCTTGTCGATGCGTATGTTCATGTGAGCGAGCCGTTTCGAACGTTTTGTAGGCAGTTTCGCTACTTTTCGTATTCTGTTAACAGTGATAATAGGTACAAGATGCTAACAGTGAGCGAAACTTATTGGATTATGGTTTGCCCTAGATTGCGTATTGAGATCTAGAAATACAGCTGTTGAAAATGTTTCAAAACCTGTATTTTAACATTTATTAGCCATAGTTGATAAAATATAGTACATAAAACATATTTTAAAAACAGAAAATAAACTAATAAAGTTTAACTCACTCATTCGTCGTTAAAAAAATAAATTGTGGTAACATAAAAAAAAATTGACCACAAGTTATTCTCTTTGGAAAATTTTAACAAATAAATGTCAAAATAGTACATAAAGAGCTGACTTTATGATGTGCAAAGGTTTGTTAGTAAACACGATAAGACCAATGTAATTGAATAGATAACATCTGTCAAATTATATGTCTACTAATTATTTGTACGATGAGTTCATCGCAATCAATTATATTTGTTACAAGACAATGTATTTCATGATATCTAATTTAGTAACAAAAACGGCATTGTCCTAAAAAGTTTGCAAAGAACGCAAAAAAATCGGATCATATTTAGCCAGATACAACGAAGGTCATTCAATCACAAATTATACAATGTAACAAAACGCCATTTTTTACTTCCCACAATGTCTTTTCAAGATATGTAAGGACGAAATGACTATATGGTATATAGTATTCAAATATAGTCAGCGCTCAATGTACCAACACAAAGGACATTATGTGTCGCATTCTCATATAGTGCATAGATAATAAAACATGCAAATTACATGCTTTAGAAAACGTCACTCACGGCCCATCACCATCGATGCTATTTTTTTTAAACATTACAATTCTAACATCACTACTCACAACACTGGCACATAATAAAACTAAAAAAAAAACTATATTAAAAATAAAACATATTTGCCGCCAGTAACAAAATTCAAACAAAAAAAAATACTATAAACAATTTAAAGCACCGTTTGAAATTCGAACGTGCACAGAGTATAAAAGTGGAAGGACAACTGATGTAACTACGCCTTTGGTCTGTCACCCACGTTTGTCTGATGCAACGGCGAGCCAGCGGTTCTCAATGTGGGAATTGGAACGAAAACATTGTTGCTTTGTGTTAACTAGAATTATGGGAGATTATCTACCGATATAACCTTAAGAGTTACAGTGCAATTTATGAACGAGATTAAAATCATAAACAATGTAAAATTTATGTTTAAAAAGTAATAAAAAAATATTTTGTAAGAGACATTGAAGTATGTAGTATAAATTATTGTATACCGCGTTGGAGGTTCTATTGTCTATTATATTTGTTTTTTTAAACGCCTGATGTTGAATTTCATAGAATATGACTATATTACACTTATTGGTTTTTAATACCAAAATTATGAAAACCAAAATACTTTGAGAGTCACTGGCGCTATACGTAATTTCAGTCTAAGGAAAATCGTTGCAATCATTCTCTTTGTTTATTACAATTCTTGATCTCTGCAATTATCTCGAAGAAAATTTTATTAAATAAATATAATTTTTCATGTCTCTTATTTTTTTATATTTTAAAATTTCGGTCGTTAAATTGAATAAAGATCAAAAATCCAATAAATAAAAATATAGAAAATACCTACTGTGATTTTGATTACATCATTTAGTCAATATTGTAGCATGCATGTGCTTTTCAATAATATATAATGTATCGAAAGAAAATGTGAAATATTATTACATCGCAGTAAATTAGAAGGTTTTACAGGAGATAATATTGTATGTTTGTTTATGAGGTAAAAAACCCCGAACCCAGCCAGTTATTGAAAAATTCCTCGTAGACATTAGGAAAAACACATTTTATGTTAAGTACTTATTTATAATTTTATATTTATCAGTTGGGCTTGTACAATATTAAAAAAAAAGAAAAATAAAACAATTTAATAAAAAAAATTATGTTTTTATCATTGCGTTAGAGACAAGGCAATTATTGCAGAATCGTTTATACTCTATTTCGTGGATCTACTAAATGAAATAAGTAGGGACTGGTATTAAATATTTTCAGAACCAACTGTCGAAAGTTTAGTGTTATAAAAAAACTTGCATTTATAGACCAAGAACCTTATATGATGCTCAGTCTTTGGCTTAAGCCATAAAATGGAAACTGTTACATCGTTACATAATCTATAATTACACTTAAGAAGATAATATATATTAATATTAATAATGTAATTCAGATATATCGCCGTAAAATCTATTGTACTGCGACATAAATAAATAATAGATAATAGAGACAGTGCAAAACATACAGCATGACAGCGGTGAAGTGTAACCATAACCATCCCCTGCTCATTGGATAGTTTATGTAAACTCTATAATTCTTGACCAGATTCTAAGTTCTAACCCTTTGTTGAAAAAAAAATCGACTGCAGTTAAATTGTTTATGATTTTAATTAATACCCTTTAAAATCTTTATATTTGTTACCTAACTCGAATCTCAAGTTTACTGTGTTCCTTTTGCCTCATTCAGGTAAAAAATAGGGTATTTACTTTTGACTTTTCAGTTATTATTTTATAAATACAATTTTTTTGGACATAATTTGTGTTACCGTATAATGGAATCAAACTTGCATCCCATGAGGTTGCACATATAAAACAAAAAGCATTATTAAACAAAGGTAGAAACTTCAAGAAAATACTTCGTCACAATACACGTGTTTATTATGGAGGTAAACATGAACATAAAAATATTTTTAACGTTATAACAATTATATTTTATCTGTCCACGTCTTTCCTTGTAGTTCATTAAAACATTGTTCTTTGCTTTAATATTTATTTTAATATAAAATTATTATAATACGACAATTTTTTAAAATATTTATTTATGAGTTCTACGTGGAAGAGATGGATAATTCTTAGATCCTAAAGATTCATCAGAAACATAAAATAAATTATTGTGTAAGTACACAAGCTAATGATATTATTATTACTTGTAGGTGCACAAAATTGGTCCCTATAACATAGTTGAATATAAGTATCTACTACAAATTCAAACTCAAACATTTACATATTTATTCAATTAGACTTCTTCTAGAAGCACTTTTCAATCGTCATATTATCATTTTAACATTTACCAACGATTCGGAAAGCAGTATCTATGGACAAGTACCGACAAGAAACTCCATAGTAGCTCCATAATTATTTAATTTCCCCATTTTAGCTATATTATTTTTATTTTTTAAAAGTTTATATAAATATCCAGTAAGCCAGGGGTCTGACCTTTGTTTAGCGCTGTCTTCGATATGTCCTCCAATTATATTCATGTAAACCATTAAAATGGCTCAAAGACGTCAACTGTATGTAGTCTGTAAGACTATTTAGTAAATAAGACCAATATTATAACATTTTTTTATGTCAAAACTAATATGTGTTGTGTCAAATAATCCAGAAAATATAAGTTTTATTTATTTTACCCAAAATATTATTTCTAGAATTAAAAGTTGCCAAAACCCATTAAAATTAACCATTACAGTGTACTGCTATTTAATTAAAATAAATACTATTTACAATTCCTAAACCTACATAATTTACTTACTAATTTCTAATATCTCTATAATTTAGAATTTCAACGTCATCGTCAATCGTCAACGTCAACTCATCATTCCATAAAATAACTAGGTAATTTACAATTTTCCTAAACTCTATGAAAAATTAAAATTTTGATTATCATAAATCCAAATCGCATATCTGACTGGTGTTCATTCTACAACCAACCAGAATATCATAAAAAACCATAAAAAAGAAATTTCTAATTTCAAATTTACATTCTAAATCGCAAACCCCATCGCTACCAACTCAAAATCATTCTACAACCAACCAACATTTACACCCAATTAAAAAAAAACAAACAAATTCCCCATTAACCGTTCTAGTATTCCAGCCAGTTCAGCAAAAACTAATCCTGGCATAACAGAAAAACCAAAAAAAAAAATAAAATCAAATTTCGAATCCCCCGCTCTAACAACCAGTTGACGTCTGACCTTCGTTGACAGCGCTAAGGTCAGTGTGCTGCGGGGGCGGCGGCGGCGGGAGGGTCGGCCGCTCGAGCGCGAGGCACGGGGAGGACTCCGCCCAGCCGGGGCGAAGGCGCGTACCTCGGGTGTGTGCTGGGGCGTCGGTGTTCGCACTGTCGCTGCTGGACGATAATGTTCGTTTAGTTATCAAATTTTTGTAGGAATGTTTGGAAGGCATAAAAATATAGTATTTTCAGTATTCAAGTACTGATGTAAAACATAAACTATACATAATGTAATATACTAATATATTATATATATTATTTTATAGTATGTTTTCATTTCGATCCATCAAACTATAAGATATCGATACAACGGCGTTTAAAGATGGCGTTGCTATCAAAACTGAATTTTGAATTTACAAAATTTATTATTTGCAAACATTTTAAATATTATATTATATATCAGTATCATACATATCCCGTGTGTAATCTCAAGTCACGAACAAACTAATTTGTTCAACAAGCATATTTAATTTGACATCTTTATTTCTCAAATTCTAGAACATAATTCGATCACAGTGCGTGCATATAAAGTAAAGGCTTTTGAAAGCTTACCAATTACTGAATCCCGAGTCACCATCCATAGAGTCAGTCAAGTAAAAGGTCGAATTTGTGATCTTCAACGCGCTCGGAACATCATTGATATCCACAGCCATAGACGTGGCGCGTCTAAACCGAGATTTGAACGAAAAATACGCTTTTCTTGACAAAGTCCCACTATCTTTCTTCACTTCAGTAGGTGTTGTTGGCTTTTCCTGCAATTTCTCAGGTAATGGAGGCGGTACTTCTGAACTTAAACGCTTTTCAGACCTATCCTTCTTATCCATAACAGTTTTTAACTCCTCCTTGAATGTCCCAGTAATCTTTGCTAGAGGATTTTCAGTCTTATGTTTATCGAAATTGATGTTACTGTAGAGGTGTTGGATTTCAGGCTTTTGGTAGTTCTCGTATACGGGCGATTTTGTCTTGGCCTGGTTCTTGGGCACGTCGTATGTGGAGTTCTGGTTCGATTTTGTGAACGTCTTCGCGTCCATGGCTACTGTGAACAAGAAGATATGATTTTGTAGTTTTTGAAATGTATAAATATAGTGCGAATAACTAACGCGGAAAATGTTCTGCCGGGTTAACGTAATAAGATTAGGAATATAAAAGAAGTTTACAAAGTAGAACAAAATGAAATATTTTAAATTTTTAAGAGTGATATGACGTCACATGGTTAAATTTAAAGTTACCTAGTACTAAAAAAAACAAATTGTAATTGCATTATAGTTACTTAAATTAAAATGTAAGTAATGAAATTCTTGCACTGTGATGAGCTCGCTATTTATGTTTCTCTTTACAATCTCAAACAATAAGTAGTATAGAATGAATAGATTACTGATTAATTATTATTAAGATCCCTTTTTTATGCGATTCTTTAAATAAAACTACTGTTGATTTTCATCTCATCTCCCAACATCCGATATGGTCTAGTGGCTAGGATACCTGGCTCTCACCCAGGAGGCTCGGGTTCGATTCCCGGTATCGGAAAATACTTTTTACATTTGTACAAAAATGTAACCACATAAGATACTGCTTATTTTCGCCACAACTGTCAACATCCGATATGGTCTAGTGGCTAGGATACCTGGCTCTCACCCAGGAGGCTCGGGTTCGATTCCCGGTATCGGAAAACTCTGTTTTCATATATTTTTTACTAGCAAATCCTATCTATCTCTATCTTCACGAACTGTCAACTGCGTAAATATAAGTTTTCTTTTTTTAATCAATTACTATTTTTATTTTGTTTTTCTCTCATAAGATCCTTCTCCCAATAATGCCGTGACCAAGTAAAATAGGCAATAATTTTTATAAATTAGTATTTTTTTTCTCACCTGAATATCGTTTAGTAAGGTTTCTTTTGATCTGCCTCATTTTCTTTTGCGCTGCGCTTGCAATTTTCGTTAATGTGTATTGCCCTCCTGCAGGTGGTGTTGGAAGCCTTGAAGCTGGTAATGCTGGCGGGGATTGGGGTTGCACGCTCTAAAAATCGAATAAAAAATATTAGTAAATATGCCTTTTTTGTTGTTGAGTAAGTGATTATTTTATGTCCAGAATAATACTTTTTCTTGTTATAATTACTACAATAAATTAAATTGAGCTTTTCAGAGCAATTCAGACATCTGTTATTTTTTTTATTTCAAGTTTTTTTTTTTACTTTGGTTCTGTTTTTCTACATATACCACGAAATTAATATTGCGGATGAGTTTCAGCAGGATATAATTTTTACAGTCACTTAACAGAATTATACGAAATTAATATATAAAAAATGCTTATTTGGTTTAACACGAGTATTTAAAGATAGACTATTTATCAGATATCATAGATTCATTCCTATCGAAAGTACCTAATAGGCATTTGCTCAATGTTAACTTATTATTATTTTATTCACTAACTATAGCTAAAGAATTCCTTAACATACAAACAAAAAATACCTTACCCCATCATCATCAGTATCACTGTCAAACGAGTCGAAATCATCGTCAATCAGGGGGGTTGTTGTATTTCCAGGGTGTGCGGGGGGCGCTGGGGGCGAAGGCCTAGCTGGTCTTGGCGGTGTCGCCGGTTCGAGCGACTCGTAGAGGTGTCCGGAGTCGCTCGTGTCGCAGTCTGGAATGAGAAATTTGTTTTTAGTTCTAATTTCTAAAGTATGATTGAATTTTGGAAATATATTTTTATCAAGAAAAAAGATTCAAGTATAGTGTACATAACAAAATATGAATTAAACATTTCTTAGTCTAGTCGAAAGAAAGCAGGCGATATAAGGGCTAAATATTGTATCAATAAATTAAATCTCTCTATTATTTTTACGCAATTACTTTATCACTATCACTACATAGTATAAAACAAAGTCACTTTCTCTGTCCCTATGTCCCTTTGTATGCTTAAATCTTTCAAACTACGCAACGGATTTTGATGCGGTTTTTTTAAATAGATAGAGTGATTCAAGAGGAAGGTTTTAGTATATAATTTATTAGGTTTTAGTCAAAGCGGGCGAAGCCGCGGGCGGTAAGCTAGTATAAACTAATTTCTAGTAATTTGTGGTTCTAGTTACAATTTACATTGCTATTGGTATTTATAAAAAATATTTCACTCAGTTTTTACCCAACGTTCAACGTGACTCGTGAGGACACTTTCCCTCTCCGTAGAAAAGTCTAGACAAAGAAAACTGCAGAAGCCAACGTACCACAATCATTTTTATGCAATTGATTAGAGATTAGACGGGTGATCATAAATAATTTATAGGCAATCTTCTTTATACGACAGTCACCTCTAAATACATGGTGCTAAGCGTCACTTTCGTGTGCACGTCTGCACTTTCTCAAACCCCAGACCGGTGGCGCGTAAAAATGTCAAGGCAAGTGTATCCGTCATTATGTAAGTGTATATTCGCCACCTGCTATTTATTTTAAAATGTATGTTGCACAAAATATAACGGTATAGTGTATGTAGTAATGACAGTTTGTATTGTAAAATAAAATTATTGCCTAAGACCTAAGTCAGTGATAATTTTGCGTGAATGCCTCACATATTTCATGTAATGGACGATTTTTAGGGTTCCGTAGCCAAAATGGCAAAAACGGAACCCTTATAGTTTCGTCATGTCCGTCTGTCCGTCTGTCCGTCTGTCCGTCTGTCACAGCCGATTTACTCGGAAACTATAAGTACTACAGTGATGAAATTTGATGGGAATATGTGTTGTATGAACCGCTACAAAAATATGACACTAAATAGTAAAAAAAAGAATTGGGGGTGGGGCCCCCCATACATGTAACTGAGGGATGAAATTTTTTTTTTCGATGTACATACCCGTGTGGGGTATCAATGGAAAGGTCTTTTAAAATGATATAAAGTTTTCTAAAAAACATTTTTCTTAAAGTGAACGGTTTTTGAGATATCAGCTCTCAAAGTCGTAAAAAGTATGTCCCCCCCCCTCTATTTTTATAACTACGGGGTATAAAATTCTAAAAAAAATAGAGGTGATGCATGCTAATTAACTCTTTCAACGATTTTTGGTTTGATCAAAGTATCTCTTATAGTTTTTGAGATAGGTTGATTTAACTGTAATTTATTATATTTGCTGCTACGGAACCCTTTGTGCGCGAGCCCGACTCGCACTTGGCCGGTTTTATTTAATTAAAAAGTCGAAGAAAATATACAGATAGAGCAGATAAAGTATAAGGCGACGAACCCCTTTGCTTCGTGGGCTTCTAATGTAGTTTCAAATAACGTATATATAGCTTAACTAAGTCGTTTCTATTTCCCAGTACATAGGTATTTATATTGCATCAGATGCATCACATCTGTTGCAGAGACCAATTTTATTTTAAAAGCAAAACAAAGCCTTCTGTTTCCTTTCCACACATTCTTGCATCCTTTTCCCGATATTTTTGTTCAAACTTTGAATTCCGTTAAGATGATTACTGCTTAGTACTCAGATGATCATTAAATGTACATTATAACCAGAGTATTTAATCTTGTAAAAGAAAAAAATCAAACATAAACAATGATGTACAACATTCCATCCATAATGGTGATCATGATTGTGCGTTAATCTTGACCGCATTTGTAACATACAAACATTAATGTTGATTCATCATGATGAGTGCCAAAAACAAGGTGACCAATTGAATACATGCATGTGAAATGATGGCCAATCTTTCAGCAAATGATTTGACAAATTGTACTTGGATTGAATAATATATGAGGATTATTGTGATACTGTGTTCGAATTGATGATACAATTGGCAATCAAATAATGCCAGTATATTTAATTGGCCATATTATTGCATTTAACAAAGTCACAAATATTATAACCTCAACAAAATTGTTTTTCTGGGTTTGGCTTTTTTGGAACGTGGAAGAAAGGTGGATAGTATATATAGATTATAGGCGTATTCGTAAAAAAAGATGACGGTATGAGGAATCCAATAAAGAAAAAAAGCATGACAGTTGCAGTTTTTATAAGAGGACCGATTATATAAAACTCTCAATACTGCGATTTAAGACAGAAATGGATTTAATAAGTACGACAAGCTTTTCACGAGTACTGAATATTTACCACGATGTTATAAAAATTGTTACAAACACTTACATCTCCGAACAAGCATAGCTTTTCTAACAATCCCAGGATGCATTGAAACAAACACAGTGCACGTTTGATCACAAAAACAATTATGTAAACTGCACGAACCTCATCAATGTACAGAATGACTGATTAAATTTGAGGAGATGTTTATAAACAATTCAGTTTCAATGGCTATTGTAAACTTGTAATTAGCAAACAACAAACAACCGTTGAGTTGCTTTGGGATTATTACAGTGAGGATTATTATTATTGTAGGATGTGGCAATTAATATGTAATAATTAAAAAAGTATTCTAAGAGTCTTAAGAAGTTTTAAATTTCCATCGATATTTACCTTCCTTTTACTCATTGTACATATTTCTGTTTAGTTTCCTTATGCTCGAAATATAGGTATATTATGCACAAAAGTATTGCTCTACAGTTTATCTTTATTCCTTCTAATATCAAATTATGAATAGTTACCTAATTAGATATGCGAAAAAGAGCACAAAATACTTTTTTTTTTTTTTTTTTTATGTCAGAGCAAGCAAAGGAGCAGATGG
>CAJQZM010036356.1:0-19368 GCA_907164665.1 Colias nastes
ATCTTGTGACATACTACATATATTCAACTACTTCTTTTCTGTTGGGTATTTTCATAGTTAGATTGAGTTGGGCAATTTAGAAAATATTATTGATATTTCAGTTATTTATCTCTCTTTTAGCATCTGTCTCCATGGTACTTATAATAATTAGTTTACAGTACTTTAAAGTTTTGACAATAATGTTTTTAGTTTTTACAGCTAATATAAATAAATAAAAAGAAAACCCTATGCATCATATATTATTTTTATTACCTGTAGAAGTCTTGTTTTACAATAGAACATAAAATTTTAATTTGAATTGACTTACAGCACTAACTTTGTCTTAACAATTTTATTATCACATAAAATTATAAGATTTATGCACACAAGGAATAAACATGTTTATTGAATACTTAGCTATTACATAATCAGATAGATAAGATTTATAATTAAGGGCTGATTTTTCAATCCTTGGTTAAAACTTATTCGTCGAATAATGTATAAAACTACCATTTTAAAAACGTATTCTAATTGCCCGTATTTGACAGTTTACTTGAAATTTTAATATTATCGTGTAATACTTTAATGGACGGATAAGTTTTAACCAAGCATTGAAAAATCGGCCCTAATTATAATTAATTTGACAAATTGTTGGAATTACCTACATGTGAAAAGATAATATATATTATGTATTAATAACTAAGAAGCCGGAAGTTTTGTTTACATTTTCATTATTATTGGTTTGAAAACTAACAATATTAAGATGATCTTATATATATGCTTTGTAGTAATAAAACAAATCCTGTCAAAAATGTTCAGTTCAGTTCTCTTAACCCATAAGTCTTGGAGTACACTTTTAATAAAATTTCTTACAAAAATTCTAAATACTGCTCCGTTTTCAACTCATTAGCCTATTGACACTATAGTGCCTTGAAAAATAACATGTTATATTAAAACGTACCTCTTCAGTAACCCTAGGCTCCAGTTTACAGCGCACATCTTGCCAAGACAGCGCGTTCAGGTGCGCCGGCTGTCCCACAAACAGCACTGGAGCCTGCTCAGGGTCTGACGCGCTCAGACCCCAACGGAACTTGATGGATGCACTCGACATCCTGCACACTGAAAGGTATAGTTGCGAGATTTATATTGAGTTAAATGTTGTGGTATATTGAACAAAACACATGTAGAAAGGTGTTTCGGTATTTATGTATGATAAATTTCCAACATCAAGATTTTAGCTGTTTATATTGGTTGCGAATGTATTTGGTTTACAAAAAAAGGAGTTTGTGCGCATTAGAATATAATTTTTTTAATACATGGAAAGGTGTAAGTGTGTTTATGGGTCAAGCTTGAATATTGAATAAACATACATAACCTAATTAAATATGCAAACGATGACAATTAACTACATGTAGCGGTCGAAACATAAATAGATTGGTCATTTACCTGTTATATGCAGCGATATTCTATGTGCACCAAAATTTGTTATAGTCCTCAATAAAATCATTTTAACTTATATAATACAAACATCACAATCAGCGTACAGCTGTGACTTACTAAAAGTTACAACCGCTAACTTTTGAACTTACCTTAATCTATACTGCCCACTGAATCAATCACTAGCACTTCATTATCCTATTTTGCGGATATTATATTGAATTGTATAGTGATTTGATCACAAATAAACAATTATACTAATATAAACTATAACAAATAATCGAAATAAATGAAATTAATATTTTTGCTTCGTAATACTGATTTCAGTTCTCTGTGATGATTCCAGGGGGGGGACACCTAGAACAAACTGACATTTATTAAAGAAAGCGACGCCATCTATACTTTGGAGAACAAAAACGTATTAAATCAGTTTATATTAAATCCCCAAAAGATGGCATCGCACTTTCTAAAGTTATCGGAAATTGTATAAAGACATTTAAATAAATGGCAGTTATTCTAGAAACATTGTTTTATTTTAATAGATCGAATGCGAAGCTTACCTTTTTTTTTAAATTCCATTAAATAATTTTGCGATTTTAATCGTTTCATATGGTATCAAATTAATAAACTTGCAACATTTTCTGAAAGCTTCTCAGTGTTGTCTTTATGAAATCAATGTAGTAAAATAAGACAAAATATGAAAACCTTTCTATATTCCCTATATTCAAAGTTTAAATGAATTAGAACAATTATCTCAGATTTTTAATTCAGTATCTTATAGAACTATAATTCAGGAAAATATTTTACATAAAAAATACTGCGTTTGATTTAATAAATATTGAAAACATTTTATTAATTGACATGAAAAGTGTTAAATATGATTTATTAATTGGTAACATTGATTGTTTACATCGCAGATCACAAAATATTATTTTGTAAATTCTGTCATAAAATGGCGGCTACTATACGTGAAGTTTATTAACTTATTATTTAGTTCATTTTGTTGATAATCGTGTGAAGTTTCTAGTTCTCGTGAAAGTGTGGTGAAAGTGCGTTGAATCGAGCCCTACGTTCAGGCTTTCAAAACTTTCTACTGAAAATTATGTGCACGGACAGTTTTGTTTTAGGATCTAAGGTTTTAGGTATATAAAATGTAATATTACAGTGAAAGCATTTAAAGAATAAAGTATTAATTTCTTATAATGTCGTTTTCTTCATTATTCTTAGTAAGTACCTACTTCAATATGTTTTAAGAAATTTGACTGAATAATATTTAGCACTTCCAAATATCTTATTTTTATAGACTCCGTAATATTCATTTAGTGAAACTAATTTATATACTAATAATCTTGTACCTAATTATTACCTATTATAAGTGAAAAGTTTTTTTTAAATCACCTAAATCTTTAAAACACCATTTCATAATCATTTAGATCTTTAGTCTTATTTCTTAAATGTTGAAAATAAATGATATTTCAGTTAGCTCTCCTATTTCAATAACGACGCAAATATATGTGAATTGTGAGCATTTATTCCAGGCACATAATTGATAATATTTTGAAGTTTGATTTCAATTTTCAACTATCAAGTATCAAGTAAAAAAATATATAGGTAGATATTAGTATTACGTATATGTATGTAGGTATATAGAATTAGTTTTAACTCCAAAATCCAGAGGGCGCATTGTCGCCTGTCAAAGTCAAATAGGTTTGCCTTCATATGCTTCAAGAGGGCTCTCTATGCCCTATTATACATTATACTCTTTGGATGATTCTTACAAAGAGTATAGTAAATTAGTAAGTAGTAACTATGGATTCTTATTCTTCAAAGTTGACGTAAAGTAAACGTTTGTAAACCGTAAACGTCACAACTCACAAAGAAACTCTAGTCTCTATGGAAAACTCCAATAATAGTGTTGACCACAGATTATTTATTTTTCCTTTTTCATGGACTTTTATCTAAAGATTATTTTTCTATGAAGAAAAACTATATTAATTAACAATAAACAAAATTAGCCATTACTAACTTCAGAAATCAATTTACAAAGGCGCGGACTGTAATACCCAATGATATTATATATAGAAACAAGAGGTAGATACGTCATCAACGCACCAAAACTGATTCCGTGAATTGGTCCTATTTGGGACCAATTCAATCAGTCAAAAATCAGTCAGATTGTGACCAGTCCCAGTGAGCGCATGTGCCGATAGGTACATTAAAGTTGTCGAAAATGCCTTCCAGTGTGTTCAGAAAGTGCACGTATTCGTGCAAAAAAATAAAGAAAGATAAAGGAATATCTTATCACAGGAAAATATATTAAATTATTACAGTTTAAGAGTAAAAATAACAATTTACAATTATTCTTTATGAATGACACTTGCTTGACACTTGTATTGAAATAATGAAAGGGATAAAACATTGCTTCAATCACTAGTGTGACAAAGCTAGCGTACACTGTGTTCAAAGATTATCATGTAGATACGATTATTGAAAATAGAACGGTTATTTTATTAATTTCGATTTGGGTAAATACTTGATTATTTTTATATTTAAATCCACACAGTGCATGTAATTAACAAATATATCTATTTATTATATACAATGAAATCGTGATGGCAAAAATGTTTCTTTGCAAAAATGATGTTGAATATACGTATACATTAAAGAAAAGATTATCGCTACTGACGAAAAATGTATTTGCTTTTCTGTAAATAGCTATTGAACATAAATTTTATTTGTGTTTTAGATAAAAAAGGCTTATACTTCATCCTTTCTTTTAATTCATCCTTTTTTCATCTAGGCACCACTATTATTATATCCTACAAGTTGGAGTGATGACCTTGTACGGGTTTCGGGAACTGCCTTGAAACGAATAGCGTAAGATCGGTCCTTATGGAGTTCTATGAGGAGGACTATATGCTCAGCAGTGGGTATTTATCGGGTGAAATGATGATGACCGAAAACGAACACCACAGCTAGTAATAAATACTTAATACAGTTATATCTCCAAAAAAGTTTTTTTCATTTTAATACAACATCATAATAATAATTAAACAGTAAATGAAATTGTCACATTTGTTTACTTGTGCAGGAAACGTAACATCTATAACATTGAACCTTCTGTGTCGTTAGTCTATGCCAATTACCATGGCAACTATTTGTTTATTTATATTTAATTGGTGAATTATTATGATTTTTCTTAAACCTGCGCGGAAGTGACAAACTATCTTTGTCTTTTTTGTTTATATCATTTTATTAGAGCCATCTCTTATACAGTCTGTCAATGTAATAAATTAAGTAAAATGAAACTTGTATTTGTGTGTGCCTGACACTGTATATGAAGCATTTTTTTTGGATATATTGTGAGTATATAACGTATCTTGAACGTATCTATACATAAAATATCATTGGTAATACCGTGCATCATCATACCTTTTGTGAATTCGTTATAAGTAATAGGTAGTAAATTAACAGAGAACAATGGTAATTTGCAATTATTAGATGATTTATGTATACTCAGATATCCATTCGTAATTTCAAGTACATATCATATTATAAGGTTGGTTTAATTAACTATGAATAGAAAAGGGATAAAAGAAAACAACAAGTTTGTAATTGAATTTCCTTTAATAATTTCTTAATATTCTATTAAACAAAATCACATAACAAAAGTAGTAAGCAGTGTGGTAACTTCTATAACAATATTATACAATTTTCACTTTAAAAAGCGTTTTAGTAAATCGGTTTCTAATCTGAACGATAAATATCATAAAGTTAAGAAAAAAAGTAAGTTCTCTCTTAAATAAATCTATTTTATCATAAACAAACGATGTTAAATTTACGAGTATATTGTGTAAAACAATATAAAATAGCGCCAATTACAAATTAGAAAATCAATACTTTTTAAGAAATATTGCGATATTTTTAATCTTTCTCATTTTTAATCTGTGCGTTTAATTACAGATAACATGGGAGAAAATAGAAGTCCATTCCATTATTTATAAATTATTCATATTTTCTCATTTCGGTGTTTCTTTTTCGCAAAATACAGCTATAAAACATCAGCCCTCAAAAACCAGCTGGTCCAACTAAAAATCACTGCCCAACGCTGCCAAAGTAACAAGCAAATAATTTTATGTTTAATTCTATTGCGTATAAAATGAAATTATTTGTAAAGGCACTTACTGCATACCGAGAACCATTAACTATTATCGAATATCACCAAAGTAGGATTAGTCTGTGAACGAAACATTATTGGTTATAATATTTTGTTAGTTACGTCTATCGAGTAAAACCATAGAGTAACAGTTTAATACCATAGCAAAAAAGAGCACAAACCGATTTGTGCGCCCATTTCTAGATAATACTTTTGACATATGTCAATTAATGGCACTTTTTAGCCTGTCATGTGTTCATCTGTAATCTATGGTTTTAACCATAACCTATACCTAGTAATTGGAATCGCGGCTCATCTAACATTATTAAATAATGTCATCAAATTCCTTATAAGTCTATTAATAAAAAGCATAATGTCATTTAAGTACGAACGAACGCGTTTGCGAAAATGTTAAATTATCTAAAAACAATAAAAAAAAAAACTAGTTTATTAAAGATAAAATTGTAACGATCAAACGATTTTACGTACATAGTTAATTTTATATATTTATAATAACGAAATATCATGATACTATACATTTTTCTCTTTATACGTATTTATCCAGTACCATTAAATCCTAGCAACCCTATATTTCACTAGCCACAATTTCACATCGAGATTTCTTAATTAATATTAAAAATTTAAATAAATTAATTATTGTAATGTACAAATATTTTATAAAATAATAATTATTAAGGTTGCGTTGTTTCAGCCGATATTCATTGTAACAAAAGTTGGCAATACCGAAGCATTGAGATATACATATGGAGACGACACCGCCTACATCACTTAGTGAAGTGATGTAGGCGGTGTAACATAAGTCTTATGTTCCGCTCAACATACGCCATATGTCGTAACTGCACGCTCATTTTTTATTTGTTTTAAAGTGAAACGCATCAAATATGCCTTCGTGTGTGTTACGATATTGCACAAATAATACAAATAATACGGAAAAGTGCAAAGGAATAACTTTCATCGGTAAGTACCTAACTAGATAATAATTTTTAAAACTTAGTTAGAGCAAAAAAATGGCGCACAGATTTTGTTCGTGGTGTCTCCTCCATACGTAGTAATATTATCTCAATGTACCGAAGCGATTTTAGTAATCAAAGTACACATGTTTTAAAATACAAGGCACTTTAAATATGTATAAAATAATAATATGGTAAATTCATTTATGGGATCATATTAAAACTAACCTAACTCACAATATTAAACAAAATACTGTGAGCTAAGTAGTATACTTTCAATTTAAATTTCTCACTTGATCCGCATAAATATTTTGTTACTTTCTTGCTTACGTCACACGATTTGAGAGTAAAAGAGACAAAACAAGACTTCTTTCCCATATTAAAAATAAACATTTTGTTGAATGAATATCGGTGAAACAAGTTCGTTACAAACTGTATATTAACAAATGACAATTGAACGTTAAACCTAGCGTATAATAATAATTATAAAAAAAAAACACTAAATTTTTCTTCGTATACGCTAGGTGTAACAAAAAATGAATACAATATGTAATTTGATTAATTAAAAAAAAATAGAACAATTTCAAACCTTTACGTGTTTAGTCATCTTTTATATAAACCAAAAAATAATTAATTAAAATTAAAACAACTGTCATCAATGCCTTATATCTAGTTTATTTACGCAATAGGCCCAAAAGCTACGTATGAAAAAATCTAGAACACTCCCCATTGTTACACGGTAATAAGGCATATCATTTCGATAAGACATATTCATTTTATTGCCATATACATAAATATAAAAAAGTTTAAATTTACAAACTTAACTGGCAATCTTTTCAAAACGGGATCAATAAATTCATAAAACAATATGTTGTAAAAAGAGCTTCAGTCAAAGTAATACAACATACTTTTATAAGTTCATTTGTCAGTCAGTTTCGAAGGACCAAAATAATTGTCAAAATTAAAATAACTAAAGTCATTCGTCTAGAAACAGTATGCATTGAAGGTTGCATACAAAAAAAAAGAATTGTTTTTTTTATTTTTGACATTGACATATGTCACTGTCAAAGTTTCTAGAGGTACGTGTCAAAGAATCCGTGCAACAAAGGGGCCAAGAACATTATACGATACGTATTATAATTTATTTTAATTGATTTTTCAACGTTTTAGTTAATTATACAACAACAACAACACTGCCTAAACGCGGGAACGTATTATTGTCAATTTAAGTGACAGTTACAGTTTTATGTCGAATGTTAAACGTGCATATATATCCTTACTTAGATAACAACCGAAAACCCGTAATGAAATAAAACAAATTAAAATCTAAATTATGGAGGATATCTTTTTTGAAGTTGGCAATTTTTTTAATTCTTTTTTATAATGGCAACATATTTAAATGAGTATAATACTTGGAGTTTTCCATTAATTTTAATATTTGATTTTGCATTAATAATAAAATTATTTAATAGAATTAAAACATTGCCATACTTTTATACAAAACATTTAAGTCAATTTCATTAACAAATTATTCCATAGTTATTTAAAAGCTCTTTAAAATACATTCAAAACAAAGCATTAAATTAGTATTTTATAACTAATATCGTTTTATATATAATTGTATACTTCACGTGTCTTTTTAAAGGCAAGATTGATAAGTAACAAACAAAAAAACGATAAAACCATATCACAAAAAACATCATTATCACAAAAAAAAAACACATTTCATTAAAAAAATAACAATTTACTAATAACAAAATATTATAAATGTAATACATACTTGTAAAAACGTATAACATGCACCAATAACGAGTTAAATAGCATGTTGTCTCGCTCGCTCTATGCCAAGTAATCGCATGCTATCTCTTTCGCACTTCATCTTTAGTCAAATTTTTTATTGGCGCAGTTATACGTTTTAAAATGGTGGTTTATATGCCATCGCGGTTTTCTGGCAAAGATTTTAGCCGTATATTAAATCATTAATAAATAGGGCAACACCTTATTTAATATAAAAAAATATTAAGGCATTTTTACAACATATGAAAAATAACAAAATCGAAATTACTTGTATTTATGCTAATAATATAACCTTTATTCGATTTTTATTATAAAAATAATAATATAATCAAAATTCATAATACTTTATGAACGAATTTTAACAAATTATTTCATAAAATTTATTTTCCATACATCTACCCTCATTACTTACGCTTTATAATAAACTCTCTCTTCAAGGAATATGTAACGCGTGTAATTTATAAAAGAGCAACGCGCTGTCTCGCTCTAACGCTTTGATATCGCAATGGTTAGAGCGAGACAGCATAATCAGCCTTGAAATCAGACTGCGAATAGACTGAAAAAAAAAAATACTTGGTACTATGGAAAATTTTAATTATCTGTGAAATAATTGTTTTTGTGATTGCATTTTAAAACTGTGCGAGCGAGATAGAACTGTGTAGGTCATCCATCTCTCTCTAAAGTCTAACAAAACATATTTTTTCAATTTTTTTTGGACAAATGTAAAACCATAATATTTTTTTAATGTCTTGAACAAAACAAATTTTGTGCGTAATACACGGTAGTCATTCGCAGTCTGATCACGGCGCGCTAAGTAGTAAGTAGTTTGTAGTAACCGGTAGCAAGTAGTAAGTAGTTAATAGTTAGTAAGCTTGAAGCGGCAAGCACAACCTCTAGCAGAGCACCTCTCGCGAAGTATTCTGGAAATAAAACAAAAATTATATAGGAAAATCATAATTAATCATTTTTCGTCTACTATTTTGGGATATTTTTTAACCATTTTACTGTACAGATAATAATTATCAAGATTAAAGGAATATTAAGTTTGTTATACGCTGATGACGTAATACACGACTTATTTTTTTTCCTATATATCATATAGGAATATAAAAGTATACGCTGATTAAATAATATAAATTCCAAAGCTGCACATGTTGCGTTTAGCCTACGGTCACCAGAGCGACTAGCTATGGTGACTAGAACTTTTTTATCGTATTCCCCTAAAACGCACATCTTGCGTTTGTCCCCTAAAACGCACATGTTGCGTTTAGTGTAACGCATATACGCACGATCCTGCGGCGCGGTCACCAGAGCGACTAGCTTTGACCGCAGGACGTTTTCCTTCATCTTATCCCCCAAAACGCACACACTGCGTTTAACGTAACTGTGACCGCGGGACTTTTTTATCGTATCCCCTAAAAAACACATGTTGCGTTTAGCTGTACGTATACATATACGCACGGTGACCGCCTCTTTGGTACAATGGTTGACGCGTGAGCGTAGTACCGAGGGGTCCTGGGTTCGATTCCCGGTGGAGACGAAAAAAAAAATGTCTCGGTTTAGTATAACGCATATACGCACAGTTCTGCGGCGCGGTCACCAGAGCGACTAGCTGTCTAACTTTTTATCGTATCCCCCAAAAACGCACACACTGCGTTTAGTATAACGCATATACGCACGGTGGTGCGGCGCGGTCACCAGAGCGGCGGCGCGGCGAGCAGCGGGAAGCCCGCCTCACGTGCCTTCCAGTACTCGCCGCCGAACACCCACGTCTCCTCGCCGTCTTCCAGCGATTTTCTAAGAAATAGAATAGAAATAGAAAAATCTTAATTGAAAAAGTTTCAAATAATACAGTTAAAATTTGGGGAAATTAAAGCCTGTGTAAGGAAAAATAGAGAAGAAATTATTAAAAAACATAGGTCAAATGCGAGTCAGTACAGGGTTGACGGTTGTGTAACAATTTTTTTCGGAAAAAAATGAAAGATTTTTGTGTTCAAAGATTGCAGAACAGAAATAATTAATTATGTAGTTTAAAAAAAACACGCTGTACTGATAAAACTAATTAAGAAAAAAAAAATAATAATAATTGTAGAGCGAGTACACGTACTCGACGTTGCGTTAGTCAAAGTGAAACGTGTTTGGCAAGATTCAAAGATACCAAAATCTTCGCCTTACTCCATGACGTGACAGTATTGCTATGACGCGACTTTGAAATTTTACTCTCAACGCGCCTAAAGAAGTTTCACTCCAAAATATGGGTACTTTTAGTTTTGATTGGATTTGGTTGGTTGGTGGTAAATGTTAAACATGTTATGACGATTCAAAGGTGCTTCTAGAGAGTCTTCACTACATAGTATAAAACAAAGTCGCTTTCTCTGTCCCTATGTCTCTATGTCCCTATGTATGCTTAAATCTTTAAAACTACGCAACGGATTTTGATGCGGTTTTTTTTAATAGATAGAGTGATTCAAGAGGAAGGTTTTAGTATATAATTTATTATGTTTTAGACTAAGCGGGCGAAGCCGCGGGCGGAAAGCTAGTTTTGAATAAATAAATGTTTGAGATTGAGTTTATAGCTAAGTTTAAGTACAACCTAAGTGTCACTCACCGGAACCAAGCAGGCACGTGATCAACTGTAGTACGACGTCTTTCACGTTGCGCTTGTTCCAACTCTAGCTTAAATTGTTCAGCCGCTTCTACGTCACCTTGTTCTAGGGCTCGCTGGTCCGGCCTGATGGAGAAACATACATACATTTTTGTCAAACTTTTTTTAATTGATATCCTATTTAAACGAACGCAATGATTTTCTATACCAAACAAGATTATTATCATAATTTTGTATATAAGTGCTATATTTTACATTTTTTATAAATATTTTTTTTACATTTAGCGAATACAGCTTAATGCAATGCGAATAAGCCTGATTTTGCTTTGACATTTGTTTCTTAGATTTGAGGGTGACAGGAGGGTGAATGACATTTAAGGGCAGTCTTTGTATAAGTCTGTGTGATCTTTAACTGTTCTTAATAATCGAAGATTTTAAAGAAATAATCTATTTTAATATTAATAGTAGCTTAGATAATTTTTACGTACCTGAACCTAGTGTCAGTGTGCGGCAAGGTTTCTTTCATGCCGGGCTCCATTTCGTTGAGTTCCATCGCGAATCGAGTGAACCCGTAGTATAGCTCATAGTCTGGCGGCATAGTGCCTGTGGACAAATATTTATATAATAGAATGTATAATTAGAAATTCTTACGAAAAAAGAAATGAATCTCCGCGAAATCATTTATTTTATTTTATTTTTATTCATATAAAAGAACATAATAGTCATACATGCCTTAAACATAAAAAAGTTTTTAAATTCAAAATGATCATATATGACATGTCCTATTACTAAAAAAAAAACAACATGAAATAAAACAACAAGCTTCACGCAAACGAACTATTCTATCTACACAATAAGAAAAATAAATCCCACATTTCTTAATAAACTTAGAAAAATTTAAATACAGTGAATTATATTTATTTCGTCGCTTTGGATTAAATTAAATTTTTGTTAACTTTTACTTGGTTAGAAATGAATAAAGACGTAATGGTGGCGATTGTCTCGCGATGTGGCAATGAAGAAAAACGGACTTTTACGGAAAGATTTTTATTACTCTATACAATTTGAAATTATTGTCCATAAAACTTAGATAAAGTTCGTTATTCATTTAGATAGGTAGTTTTTAAAGGTACAGACTAAATAAGTTTGCGCGGAGCGAAGCGACGAGCAAGTTTACGTCAATTTTAAACAAAAGACAGAGTCGAGCGAGCGAAGCGAGCGAGATTTGGTTGTGGAGTGTCAGAATCGACTTAACTTTCCCTCCCCATTTAAAGGGCTGTTACAAGCATAGTCGTGTGAGCGTAGTATTACGAGCGGCCCGATAGTATCACACTTCATGTTATCCCCCCATAACTACTCCCATATTTCATTCATTCCTCCCCCCTCTTCCCCCGGTATATCCACCCCCCCCCCACTCACCGGGTCGCCACAGGCAGCGCGCGGCGGGCGGCTCCCCCGCGTGCAGCGCCTCGGACCAGCGCCCGTGCAGCCGCAGCGCAGTACTGCGGCCCGATAGTACTGCACCGCGCACCTCGTGCCGGGTGGACGACCATGAACTCGCCTGTTAACAACAATTATTCAATAAAAAAGACGTGTGGCATTCGGGGACTGCCGCGGTAAAGCTATTGCATGCTATGCCTTCAAGCCACACCTCCGCGCCCGTCGGAGTGGGGAGCGTGAGGTTTTTCGTTACTAAATTTCTGGATTCGGTCCCCGCGCTCAAGGCTCGCGATAGAAGCTATGCAATAGCTTAAAAACCCAACTGCTATTTTTTGTCCCCATATCACTCAGTTTCCCTTCAAAAGGTTAACATCGAGAGGGCGCTGCGATGCTATTGTTTACGTTGAGTTGCTAAATTGTAAATTTGAAAATAATAAAAGCAAATAATTTGAAAAGTTAGTGTTTAATACAACATGAGTGGTCTAATATACGTACAGTGTGGAGTGTCCGGAGACGAAGCTTCTTAAGAACATTGCAAAATTCATACCTATTGTGATCCTTTTGATGATTGAATTATAATGAATTTTTATTTTGTGCAATAAACGAGTATTATTAATAATTTTTCCATAATTTCCATAATTACACACAAACTAGCAACCGAAAAAACAAACATCCATGACAACTGGCAAACTGTCAGTGCCACTGAACAGCTGACACAGAAGGCACAAAAGACCGATCAGTGAAACAGATGTATGAATCATCTGCCCCTTGCCCACTAGGGGAGACGGAATTTCAGTTCAATAATTATATTACAGAACAATAAAACAAAAACAACACTTAAACAAAAGCATAATTTACCTTAACAAAGTTCAGTTTACAGCTAATATCCGATCCCTGGCAAGTGATGTGCATATCGCCGTACTGGTCCACCCACCGCTGCCCTCCGAATAGATTGTGTACGCATGTCGTTACCTGTTTAATAAATAGTTCAAATTAAAAAATATATAAAAACTGAACTGATCTTTTTTGACGTGACAACGTCTTATAATTCGATAGAGCCGGATGCACGCACGAAAAAACATGACTCATGCGGCGTTACCTCGCTTTGAGGCGTTCCATGTAAGGTTTGAAGTGCAAGCGAGAGCGCGGAACGAGCGACAAAGAAGCACAATCGGACGTTGTCACGTTCAACTATCGTCAGTAAACCGACTTTACAGACAACCAATTTTTTTTTTCTTATATTTGAAATATCACCGTATCGCGATATAGAGTCGCACAATTTTTAAACAACAATTAATGGTCAAACTATATTATTAAAATTGAATTTATGAATGAATAATGATATTTTTTATAACAAATTCATTTTAAAAAATACAGTTAACTACGCAGCTTTTTTACATACCATACACAATAGTGGTGGTAAATTATTATTTTCTGTATTTTGACAATTATAATAACAACAAAACGAAATCTTGTTGAATAAATGTTTAACAGTCTTACCTTATTCCACACATAATGGTCACCCGTAGTCAACAAAGTAAGATGAACTCTCCCCGCGGGCTGAAACTCCATAGATTTTCCCCAGAACTTAGTTTTGATCCTCGCTTCTTGCCAGAATACCCAGCGGTTGGATTCCGCGTGGCATGCTGATATTGGCGGGTGATGGGATACCTGGAAATAATTAATGTTTGTATATTATTGAAATTATTTTGAGAAATTGTAGAATTATAGTTACTCTGTTGACTGTTACACCGATAACTTTTATCAAGATTCATTTGTCTTGTATTTTTAAGAACAAAAAGCTGACTCAACAGACGTTATATTGTCTTCGCGCGAACTCTTAAACGTGTAACGTTTTCTTACTTTTGAATTTTTATACACTTTCTTTTTCTTCAACAATATCATTTTCTGTCAATAATAAACACAATTAAAAATATTACTTTCAACATATAGCAGGTAAACTTTATTTTATCTATCAATAGTATATCTAAATGCACAACCACGTCGATGTCTGGGCGTTGCGCTGATGTCACGTAATCTCGCTTCAGTAAGTTATACATATATAGTTACTTATAACTTGTTCTATAGCGTCAGCCACGAACTGCAACGAGTACTAGCTCTACGTAGAGCCTCACCTGTTCAGCCAGGAACCTAAACCCCTTATCTTACCTTACACACTCATTCGTCTCAGCCAGCAGCGGGTTGAACGGTTTAGAGACATGCGCTCTCTCACGTATATAACTAGCTATAACTTGCTCTATGGCGAAAGCCAGCACTCCTGTCCGCTCTACAAACTTGCTCTACCTACCAGCTCTATCTCCTGCTCTACACACTTGCTCTACCTAAAGCATCACGTCACTAGCTCTACATGCTCTCCCTGCCCTGCCTGGCTCCCCTGCTCTACCTAGCTCTATCTACTCTACCTAGAGCCACACCCCGGACACTCCATACAAAATTATCGTTTTGACAGTCACACTGTAGAGAGCGTAAAGAAATTCGCGTTTTTCTGATGAAATACATCCGTAAACAGCACAATATCTAACCATTTTCTACGAAAAACGATAATCACACATCCAAAATAATAAAATTTAAGTCAATTTGATTAATGTTGTCAATCTTCGTTGCGTATCGTTTGTAGAAAAATGCGGGCCATCTATAGCGTGATCGTGTGGGGTGAGGTAAGTGTTTAATTTTGGCGGGAGGCGGAGAGTGTCCGTTCTGTAGCGTTTAGCTACTATTATGTATTCTGTGCTAGAGGCTCACCTGTTCAGCGAGAAACCTAAACCCCTTATCCTCCCTCACACACTCGTAGGTCTCAGCAGCCAGCAGCGGGTTAAACTCTTGAACGCTGCGACTAGCGACATGCGCTCTGTCGCATTACTAGCGAGTTATAAGTTGCTCTATGGCGCTAGCCACCAAACCTGTCCGCTCTACACACTTGCTCTATCTCCCCCTGTTCTACACACTAGCTCTATCTACTCTACCCTCCCCTCACCTGTTCAGCCAGGAACCGGAAGCCCTTATCCTCCCTCACACACTCGTATGTCTCCGCCAGCAGCGGGTTGAACGGTTTGGACGCAGCGCGGTGCGCGGACGCAGCGTACGCGCTCACCGCGAACGCAGCTACTAGCGACATACGCTCTACTGCGTTGTCGCACGCTGCTGCTGCGTCTAGCAGTTCAGAGTATTCGAGCTCTTCGCAGAGACGCTGTAATGCGACGAGATAATATATATAAACAATAAAAAAAATTAACATTTGAAAATTATTTTTGTAAAAAAAAAATTATTTTTTTGTAAAGAATATAAAAAAAAACACGTTAAATTACAAAAATGTAGATTACAATACGTTATTGAAGTGAAACTTCTTTATCGGGGTTGGAAAAAAATTTAGTGTAACATTTTTTCGTTACGCGTGACATTTTTCCGTTACGCGCCATCTTTTTCTTATCCCTACCACGCGTGATTCGACGTATTTCTGTAAAGTTGCATATAATAAATTATTTTTTGAAAAATAAGGTTATAAAGAAGTTTCACTTCTTACGTGTGTACACTAGTACACGCACACATTTTTTTGAGTTTATGTTAATAAGTTGTATAAGTCTGTTTTGTGTGTGTTCGATTCATTTAGTCATCTGTGGCATAAGAAAACGACTCATTTATTTACCGTCAGTCATCATAGATTCAAACTAGAGACAGACTTTAATCGGTATGTTAAATAGTCAGTCACATTTTACAACTAAGTAAAAAGTGTAAATCACCAACTACATAATTCAATCAAACAAAGTAACGTCACTATTGTCCTCATTTTACAATTAAATAAGTAGAGTCAATCACCTATTACAAAACACAATAAAATAAACACTTATTTATTTGTTTCTTGACTAATAGTTAGTCAGTCATCTGTCATAGCATTAATACGTCATAGAGTCGCTATTACTTCAACATAAAGAGGCGTCAGTATTACTAAAAACAAGAGAGATTAAAAATACTTTACCTGCAGCATATTAAGCGGCTCATTGATCGTCACGGGCATGGATATCTGACTGAGATCCTTGCCAATATTCTTATACAACAGATTCCACAAACTCGGTCCCCCGGGGGTGGGCCGTGGGGCGGGCAGCACGCGGCGCCGGGACCACTGGCCCGTCCCGCACGGGGCGTTCTGCTCCGCTGATACCACTGCTCGGGAGGGGGAGGATATCATTCAATTATTTGCAACTAAAACAAATACTAAAAACAAATACTAAATATAATTCACCTATTACAAGAACTTTAAGACATTATAACTCGTTGTTAAATTTACTGGATATTGATATTTTTTCTGATAAATGGCCTGTAATGAAGAACAAGATTATAAAACTTTTTTTGTCCTAATTAAATTCCTAAAACAGCATAATTCCAGTCACTTGGTGCAGGTATATTTATATATGCATGATTAAGCTGTTTTAATATTTGTTATCACTTTGTATTAATTTCATAAATTTATGTTAACGCTTGTGTGTAAGCTATGGTCACATATAACCGGTTGTGCATACGCCAACTTATATATAAAAAACTGTATTTAGCCTAAGTACACATGTAACGACCTTTTGTGATCCTTAAATAAAGAAAATAAAATAAAAAATAAAATACTAGCTTTGCGCCCGCGGCTTCACCCGCGTTTTCAAAGAAAAACTCGCATAGTTCCCGTTCCCGTGGTGTAGTGTTTATCCTTCCCTATTATCGGCTCTTAGACGCGCGTGCCCTCTCACTCCGACCGCCCGCAGCCAACTGAGCTGTGTGAGCAGTGTCACCGTTGCACGTGCGCAAGAGATGACATAATACTTCCCTCTCTTTCACTCACACGTGGGATTTCCGGGATAAATGTTTAGTCCACGTTACCCTCTATATGTGTTCTAAATTTCATTGTAATCGGTTCAGAAGTATTTGCGTGAAAGAGTAACAAACATACATACATATACATACATCCATCCTCACATACTTTCGCATTTATAATATTAAATAAGATAGTGTGTAGATAGTTTACCAACGCAACATTCGATCTTAAAATTCAATTAAACCTTAAAATGGCATGACAACTATCGAAGAAGAGACAAATCAAGTCAATTCTGGCTATTTAGCCACATTTCATAGTGCTTCTGTTTAACAGTCGACTGATTCTATTTCTAGCAATGAAATTAAATATTATCTTCTCTGATGTTACAATGCAGCAAGATATGAAAGATTGCTCTTAAAAGAAATACTGAAAAACGTTTCACCTCTTTAAAATACTTTACCCAATGGTAATCCCACAAATTACTCATGACTGACACAGACCTCTTTCCCATATGATTATTATTGACTAGCTTTCCGCCGGCGGCTCCGCCCGCGGTTTCAAAAACTGGCATAGTTCCCGTTCCCGTGGATAAAACATCGGGATAAAACCTATATTACTCGTGGATAATGTAGCTTTCGAAATTCGAATGGTGAAAGAATTTTTAAAATCGGTCCAGTAGTTTATGAGCCTATTCATTACAATCAAACAAACAAACAAAGTTTTCCTCTTTATAATATTAGTGTAGATCAACAAAATATTTCAAACTTACTGGCAGCATCGCTGTTATCAGAACTAGCGGATCCCTCCTCACTGCTGAGCGATCCCGCTTCTGATGACGAATCGCCGTCCAACTCTATCACACCGGTCTGAAATAATACAGATTTTTATAAAATACTAGCTGTGCCCCGCGGTTTAACCCGCGTTGTTCCGCTCCTGTTGGTCTTAGCGTGATGATATATAGCCTATATCCTTCCTCGATAAATCTATCTAACACCGAAAGAATTTTTCAAATCGGACCATTAGTTCCTGAGATTAGAGCGTTCAAACAAACAAACAAATAAAATCTTCAGCATTATAACATTATAATATAAGTATAGATAAAAAATAGATTTACGACAATACGTATTGTATAGTCTATAGTGAATAGTGTGTTCTGAGTATTTTATTTATTAGTTTATTGGTGTTATTGATTGACTTTGAATATTTATCGCGACACTATAATAATATAAAGTCTCGACTCACGTCTTTGGGATATGCTATTGAAAGTTTTGTGAAATAAAACAATTATGTAAAAAAAAAACTCATCAAAGAAACAGAATATCAGATACGTAATACTGTGTGTGTTTAAAAACAATCTAATTTTGGTCTTTAACTCGTTTGCAGTAAAGTAAATAGTTATTTAAAAAAAGTAAAAAATAATGACAAGAAACCACTCACCTCATCAGCATTAATAATCTCGTTCTGTTTAATTTCACCGTTGTCGTGTTCCTCCGCGTCAAAGAACTCAGACGCGGACACGCAAGACGAACTGTAGCTCAGCGAGTGCTTGAATTGGTGGTTCTGTGAAGTGCATCATCTTTGATAAAGTGAAAATTGTATGTCGTGGTGTATTTTGTATTGTATTCATATCAAATCGATTTCATGAGTTTAAAAGATTATCTAAAAGAACATGGATTGGAATTAATTCTATACATGTCCTACTTCTATATCTGTATGCTTAATGTATGTTTATTTGTTTCTATCAATAACAAAAATAATAAAAAAAAATCTGGTTGTTAATTTACTATTACCTGTTTGCATTAACACGAAAACATTATCATAACTATTTGAATTTCCATAACACAACGCTTGTTATATTAACAACTATATAACATTACTAGCTTTACCGCGCGGTATTATGCGCCAAGTAACATCAAAATCCGTTAAGTGTTTCGCGTAAAATAGTAAGAAACGCATCCATTCGTTCTTCAAACTGTGAGAATTTAAAATAATGTACCGATATGTTACATGTGTGTATTATTACGAAGATAAATAGTAAAAAATAACTCACATGATCCGAGTTAGCCCCCATGGAGGAGATCTCAGCAAGGTCAGACGCGTCGTGTATACGCGACAGCCGCGACCGCAGCTCTGCGCGGGACACTTCGCACGTCATTACTTATGCACT
>CAJQZM010036356.1:19378-31665 GCA_907164665.1 Colias nastes
GCATGTAGTACGAATCAATATTTATATAATACTTACCTAATTAACACAGTTAATAATAAAATACGTTCCTAAAATACATTACTGACATAGTCCTACGTCTTTCAAGTCTTTCATTATTATGAAAGTAAATATATATTCTTCACATCGATTAAGAAATTTTCCTAATAATAAAATCAATGAACATAATTGTTCCATGCTCATGCACCTTATGTTTCTATTTGATAAATAAAAAAGTACGTGAGACTTTAAAAACCTTTACTAATGTTTTATATACAATGGATAAAATAAAACATTGGAATGAAGCTTTAATGTGAATGCAATTGGAATCATGTATTAAGAATATATTTTGTAACATTTACCTACTAAAATATATAAACATGAACTAAAATATATCGATTTATTACAATTATAAACTGTTTGTTTTACGAGTAAAATTGGATACACTTTTAACATTCGATTATTTCTATCTTTTATGAGATAATCCTGCATTATTGATACTTAATGGTGTAAAAATACTACTGATATAACCTACTATAATTACTTCGCAATTATTTACTTTAATTTTAATTTAACTAAACCAAATATCTACCAACGTCGAATAAACTTTACTCACTCTCACAATCTTGGTATTCTCTTAGAAACTTCATTATATACAAGAAGACAGTCCTTCCAAAAGGCACTATAATTCCATCACTATCACTAGACATTATTTTGGCAAAATTTATTCAAAATATACTCATAAAAACTGATTTTATTTAAATTTATTTTAACTATTCTTATCAAAAAATGTATTCTTTCGATCTAAAACTTTAAGTAAACTCCTTCGAGAACAAAATGGTATTGATTCATTATTTGCCTTAATCCAAACCAAAATAAACTCTATTTTGTAGTTAATAAGAATGATATTTGAATAGATTTTATAAGAGGCTATATTGAGATAATCAACAGATTCATCTTATCTTTGATAACGCTGGAAACTGTAGAGATTTACTTTGAACGTCATTAAAATTCAAAATATGTGTTACAAATCGTATAGTAAGCTAAGTAATAGGTGAATAACCCGTTCAAATGCCCGTTTTAAGTGATTGATATTGGAAAATAGTGCATTTAGTAAAAATATTTTATAGCGTTGCAGTTGTAATATAATTATGAAAAAAAGATGTGAAGATTTTTTAACAATATAGATCATATTGAAAAAATTGTTGTACGTATTGCGTAAGCCCATAGTTTGCTTATTAAACTCGTATTTGAGTGTAGTGAAGTGAAGTCCCATGTCCCTAAGTGGGGTAAGGGGCAGATGCATTATACATCTGTTTCACTGATCGATTTTCTTTAGGGACAAGTAGGTGATCAGCCTTCTGTGTCCTGCCAGACCGAGACATTTTTTTTTCTTCGTCTCCACCGGGAATCGAACCTAGGACCCCTCGGTGCTACGCTCACGCGTCAACCACTGTACCAAGGAGGCGGTCAATTTGAGTGGTATTGCGATATTTTTTGGCTGCATTTATTATATTAAAACACACTTAATAATAATTGAATAATGTGTTTAAATATTATAAGTCGTTATTTACCATCTAATAATGATAAAATCAATTTAACAAATATGATATTCACATTTCAACGACATATTTCTTATGTATGTATGTGATGTCCTTGAAAACTAAAGCATGCGCGAAACCACATCGCAGTGTATGAGGCGTGAAAAACCGAAAAAAAAATGTAAATAAAATAAAACCTTACGAACTAAAGTGGACGCCAGAAAAGTAGATAGAAACGCTGGAATTGAAAATAGAAAATAATTCATTAGTTATTTTCGTTTATCGTCACTAACATGCACATCTAATATTTTATTTATTTCATATACTAATGTCAGTAAGCATTATTGTTACATAGCAACCATGCTACCACGTGCATGAGAGACGCCATTTTGTGTCAACAACAAGATGGCGGACTTACCCATTTCGTACAGTCCTTGACGGCACAATTCCCAACATTAAAGTCTACATTAAAACACAAACACGTCTAGGTAGAGTTTAATTTGAAAAACAAATAAATAAATTTTACAAATAAATAAAAACAAACAGGTAATAACATGATCTAACACTAGGACTTGCACACATCTTGACAAGTTGATTTTGTGGTGCTTTGAACATCCAACGTTTAAACTAGAAAACAAACACGCAGTCACACTTATGTTGTGGGTTGTAAAAGTTTATTTTATGGAATTATGGGTATACAAAAAAAAAATATTTTGTAAGAAATAGAATCTATTACTTTTATAACCCACGGAAATAGAGAATGGACTAAGAACCATATTAACTACATCACTTTGAGCACAATTTGAAGCTATTATATTTAAAGGAAAATAAGTATAGAAGCATTATTCATTTTTAAATATCCAAATTACAGACGCATTTAGACATTTAACTATTCATAACTGTAGAAAATAAGTATCTGGCCTATACCAGTCTCTTTCGTATATCTTTCATTTACTTCCGAAACAAGCTTAGATCATAGCTTTTAATAAGAATTATTTTACATATATAGTTAATTATATCCATTCTCCACACCTATTAAACACAAAAGCGTCTACACATTATATACAAAACGGACAAACACACAGACAATCTATTTTTTATAAATATATTTACCTATAGGTAGAGACGCGGCAGAATTGGGAACAGAAGACGCACCTCCTCCAGGGGAAGGGGGGGCTGTTAGTGTCGATAAGGCCTGGAATATGAAAAAATAAATTATTTAAAATTTTCCATTTATCTGTGGGAAACGTAAGAAGGAAATAAATACGGATTAATAAATTATAAGGTCCTTTAGTATTTCTTATAAAAAAAATCCAAATTATCCTTATATCAAATTTGGAAATAGAATAAAACATAAAAAAAAAACAATCAGCGAAAGACAAGTATTAAAGCTTTTAATAAAGCGTGCCAAATTAGAAAGAAAAAGTCGTTTAGCTGTTGATTATTGAAGAAAAGCGCTTGTTTTTATGTCTATAAGTATTTAACTATCTCCAGAACTACAACATAAACACAAAAAGACATGTTTTAATATTAGGCGACCATTACAACTATAACACTTTCGTAAATCTTGGTCAGTGGACTAGAATTATAAGAAAATTACTTAAACCGGCTACTCACGTAGCTGCAGCAGGAGCAAATTTAATTGGCTCCTTAATTGTGATGTGTAAAGGCAAGCAGGGGCAATTTAGAGAACAACTGAAATTGCTCCGACCTCCGACCAACCGAGATTGTTCCAATATTGCCCCTGCAGCAGGTTCGTGAGTAGCCGCCCTTATATTTAATACCTTTAGAAACTCACCATATGAGAACTAGATGGGTCAATATAATGCTGTCCCATCTCAAGGGAAGTGCATTTGCTGTTCGATTTCTTTTTCCGCAAGCCGAATTTGCGCCTGTCCTTTTTGACGTTGGGCGAAGCGCCCTCTATTGAAACCTTTAATAAAATAAATAAATCATCAATTTCATTATTTTTGTATAAAATTTTAAAATACAAATATTATCAACGATAAGGTTCAAATAAGAATGTTTATAGAACCCACTTTTAATATCAACTACAGTGAAAATAACATTGGTTTTGCAAGCGAAAATAGTCCCTATAGACTAATCTATAGGTACTTTACGATAAGAAATCGTGCTACTACACTTACTCAAATATATCTTATTGTTGTCAAGTTTATATAAATTATAATTTAAACTATTGTCAATAAAAATAAATTAATTTAGATTATTTAAAGATGAAACGAATATATTAACTTTTAAATTTAGAACATCCTTTCAACGATCACAACACATCGACTTCCACTGGAGCAATTTTGTTTATCTGAAAAATACGTTTATTTTGTACAGTAAAACTAATCTACTATATAAAAATAAGTCGGGTTTTCCTTCCTGACGCTATAACTCCAGAATGCACGAACCGATTTCCACGGTTTTGCATTCGTTGGAAAGGTCTCGGGCTCCGTGAGGTTTATAGCAAAGAAAAGGTGTCTCTGGTGGCGAAACGGAGTTCGCCCGGTTTGCTAGTACATTTTAAAACAATCTATGGTTCAAAAGACATAGTACTGTTAATATAATAGTTTAGCCTACACACACATACACACACACACACACACACACACACACAAGATATACTTCCAGTACAGTGTGATAAATTAGCGTGAACACAGGCTCCTGAAAAACAGCTTATAACTATACTAGCTGCGCTCCGCGGTTTCAACCGCGTGCCTCCGCTCCTATTGGTCTTAGCGTGATGATATAGGTATATATAGCCTATAGCCTTCCTCGATGAATGGGCTATCTAACACAGAAATAATTTTTCAAATCGGACCAGTAGTTCCCGAGATTAGCGCGTTCAAACAAACAAACTCTTCAGCCTTATAATATTAGTATAGATTAGGAGCCCGGGTCATTAAATGTTTGTAACATACAATGGTGTAAATAAAAAAAGACGTGTGGCACTCGGGGACTGCCGCGGTAAAGCTATTGCATAGCATGCCTTCAAGCCACACCTCCAAGCCCGTCGGAGTGGGGAGCGTGAGGTTTTTTCGTTACGGAATTTCTCGATTCGGTCCCCGCGCTCAAGGCCCGCGATAGAAGCTATGCAATAGCTTAATAATTTATTTATTTAGAAGGTTCCACTCACATCAGTATCATGGTGCGTCTGCTGCTGCAGCTCGAGAGTATCCAACAACCGCTGCAACTGCTGCACAGACAGCTGCGCTTGTCCGAGCTCCCGGGACACATTGTCGAAGGGCCCACCTGATTCTGGAATGGACTTTATTGCTTAGAAATAGAGTTCAATTTTCAGTGGCTATTGTATACGTAATAATAATTGCAAGGCGGGTTTTTGAAAGTTGTGTGGTAGTTAGTACGTTAGGAGTTTGGAAAAATGAAGGGTAGTATTGTATTTTTTTCTATTTTGTATGGATAAATTGTAATTTCGTATTTAGGTATGTAATGTTTTTAAGTGTTGTGTGTTTTCTGTGGTGATCATAGTTTATATAATTCTTATGTGTTACTATAATTTATTGTTATAAATGTACTATCAAAGTATCATGGGATGTGTCTTTGAGTTAAAACAAAAAATAATGGAGATATAGCGGGGACGTGCATGCAGTTATTCTTATTCAAGCAAAAATATCATGCTTCTCAACACAAGTTATAGTTTAATTGCATGTCAGGTGGAAAAGCAGTCAATGTATTACAAACTTTATTTTAAACAATCATGTTTAAACGTTAAGCAGTAACTTTTTAGAGAAGTACATACTATTTTTTCCATATTTTCAAATCATTAAACCACAATATTAGTTTTTCAAGCAAGCAAGCGAAATTTAAAATTCTCCATCTCTGAATTGATTACCGCATCCTTTTGATCAGTCGAAAATTGTTAGACCCATAACAAAACTTATATTTTTCTTAATTGTGCGTATATTAAATTAATATTAGGTACCAGTTGTAAGCAAGTTGCGCAATTGGAAAAATTGTTAGCGGATAGTCTTCAGTTATAAATTTATAATTTCACCTATAAAGTGCGTCTGTAAAATTAGTAAGCATTTTGGGCATTTTAAATAATAATTGCCTGGCAACATTTAGCGATAAATTTAGAATTTTACCTATAAAGTGCGTCTGTAAAATTAGTAAGCATTTTGGGCATTTCAAATAATAATTGCCTGGGCAACATTTAGCGATAAATTTGGAATTTTACCTATAATCCAGCTAGCCAATCTGCCCCCAGGCGTGCCTGAGACGAAGCTGGCCTGCGGTCCCCGCAGCGGCCCGGATGTGGGACTTACCAGCCCTGGGACAGAATATCGGGGTGAAGGAGCGGGGGACATTGAAAACTGATCGGATTTTCTACTTTTTTTTTAATAATAGTAGGTTATTTTTTGGTATACGGTCTAAAAGCTCTTCTAATTTTCTTAATTTGTTTGGTGTTACGTAACGTGGGTTACATTTTGAAGGTAAGTTGTTCAAAAATGCTTTATACGTAAGGTTACGGACCTACAATAAAATCGAATTGATGATAATGTTTCTAAGATTGATATAATGATAATAATTTGGGAAATGACTGTTTCTGAGCGACAAAATATAAAATATTGCAAATTTGCCGTCCTTAGACATGTCATAAATATCGATATTATCTTTTTTCATCATCATAATGACTGATAGTGAATGATAATTTTGGAGAAAGACCTTATCTTAATTCCTTAATCTATGACTCAGTTTTCAATGTCCGGTAAATATCTTCACAACGCATTTTGTTTTAAAAACTTAACTTTATATGTATTTCTGACTGATTTATAATCCAATTTAAGCAGGGAAATTGGTAGATTTTAACGAAATGCGATATGTTTAGGATAAAATCGTGCATAATTTTTCATAAGGGGATGTTCATTCAATTCATTAAAATGTACAAAGGAATTCAAAATTGGTAGATAATTATCGTGAAGATTAATTGTTGAACCAATTGACATACTTTTTATAGGTATTCAATTATTAAAATGTATTATGATATGACGAATAATCTAAGTCTATAAAAGCAAACTGCTTATAGCTTACTAAAATAATAATCACGCTTTTAATGATTCAACAATCACATTACTAACACTACAAAACTTTTTAAGAATAGATTCATCTAGAGGTGCCAAAACTTTACTGTGCGAATGAGATATCGATACATAATCGCAGCCGTGTAAGCGAGATAGCCATAGTTTTGTCAATATCGAATCGATTCTTAAATTATTTATTTTCAAACTAGACTAATTTTATACCTAAAGTCTAAAGGGAGTTACAGGTATTTATTATTATAGTTACGCAGGGTACATACATGCTACAAATATTTGTATTATGATCAAATAGGTCTAATCTATAGGTTTCTAATATGTATAACTTTATTAATGTAGGGACAATATAAAGCGGTAAGGGATTCGAACTAGAAGTCATACTTTTAAAGTGACTACAGAAAATGTAGAATATTTTTGTAAAATGTTTTCTTTTCTATAAATGTAAATCTCAGTTCCTTATTAAACATTATGGTTTATGTATCATATTGTGTTAAATTGTATAACATTGTACGACATTACATTGTTCTGAGTGTAAATGAGATATACAAATTGTTTGACCCTTGGATCATTATGTTCACTTCTGTCTATCTATCTATCTGTCTGTCTATCTGTTTATTTTCAATGTCATAATTATTAACATAATAAGAAAATACAATAAATAATAAGGATTAGTTATATCCAATCAAATTCTATTTAAACGGAGAATATATATAGTACTACTTTTATATTAGAAAAAGAAAATACTAGGCACTAAAACTAATTCTAGGATTAATTCTTATAATTTCTACAAAGGAACTATCTGAATCTAATAAAAAAACTAACCAGAGGAATAGGAAGGATCACTGGAACATCTGTAGATCGTAGTAAGATCTTCGCTTTTCTTACGACCCCGATCGATATCACATACAGACGCACATTTACTTGGCTTAAACTTCTGACTTACGAATAACTGGTACACCTTAAAATCCTGCCCATTTTTTGTCCTAATCCTCTTATAAATTTTCTCAGTTTGCGACTGTTTAGATACCTTAAATGATGGCGATAGTAAAGATATTTCTTTGATCAAATCGTTTCGTACTTTGGTCGATTTCATTCTATCATGTTTAACCTTTTTCGATGCCATGTTCTGTGTGCCTTCGTAAGTGTCTGGCTTCAGAATTCTAAAGTTCTGTGAGCTATCGCTTTTCGCTAACATGAATTTCACGATGGTGTTCATAGCACAGTCCCTTGTACAAATCTGTCGATACCAATTTTGATTGGACACGGCCTTGTCAGATCTTATGATGTCTTCGTCACTCGACTGACTTGCGTAAGATGTTGTTTGAGCACTGCTCGTATAAAATATAGATTCTATCTTATCTTTCTTTGCAATTTCTTTTTTGGGATCATTAGCTTCATTTGTACTTTCTGGAACATTTTCAGTTTGCAATTCAACATTTTTAATTGTGATACGGGAAGCGCTCGTCGCTTTGTCGTTTATAATTTGTCTTATAATGTTACTCGTATTTGTTGTTGTTTCTTTAACATCTTTGATGTCTCTGCAGAGAGTTTCGTCGCATTGTGTTTCGATGTCTTCAACGTTTTTACTGTTGCTACTCTCGTTATAAATTTTTCCTAGCAAACTCAAACCTTGTATTTTACCAGAGTTCAATACAGTTTTTTCATGCTTCTTTCTCAGTTTAATATAAAATGCATTAATATCTTTGTGTATGGACGGTAAGTTTTTGGACAGTAATGATAAATTTTCTAATAGAAGTAGTATGAATTTCTCGTCAATAGCTCGAGGTTGCCTTTCAAAGATAGCCATTTCTTCGGGATAGTTGCTGGGTGAGGGACATGGCGAAGCATCATTTGGATTTGTTTGTGACGATTTTTTCCTCGTTTGGAAATTTCCTACTAAACCTTTTAAAGATAAAAGATAACAAGATTGCGAATCATCAAATTCTACGGCGTTTAAAGATTCAGGACTATTTCTCTCAATTTGCTTATGTTCTTCAACTATTATAGAACTTTTACTTTCATGATCTTTTCTGTATGCCTTAGATGTTGCACCACTACTGCTTAGATGTGGTTTGAATGTAAGTCTTTCTGTATAATCTATGTTATCATCAGTGCTACTTAAATAGGGCTTAAGTTCTATAAGATCTTGAGGAGGAATATTTTGTGTATCGGCTATGGGATGTACTTTTATTTCTGATTGTAATTTAGCTTTAAATAATTTACTAGAACCTGAGTTGGTTTCAACATACTTCGAGAACCAAGAATTGTTCATAACATTCTCACTGTTCGGTCTAAAGAATGGTTCTACATTTGTTTCTTTTTGCTGTTTGCGAATACAAGTATTATTTGTTTTATCTATAATAATGGGTTCTGACATGTTAATGTTGTTAAATGTTTCTTTTAAATTTTGATCAAACTCATTTTTAGTAATTTCACTATTTACCTTAATTTTGTCACTCTTTTCAATATTGTCACTAACATCATTCTTTCTCTTTTTATCTTTAGAGAAAATTGTTGTTATTTTATCGAGTACGTCCTTTAAGTATAATTGGCCAGGATCAACGCCTTTGACTGTATTCACATTTTCTTCAATAAATTCTTTAGTTGTAATACATCTAGAAACTTTCTTTTGGACACTCTCAGTTTGAACGTCGCATAAAGGTTGTACGTTATTTTTGGAATCTTCTGGAGATATACTCGTCTCTGTCATACTGTGGCTACTGTGCAGTAAATCTAGATAAGCATTTAGAAATTCTTTAGCCACAGTTGCAGGCATGGACGTGTCGCTTATTAAATGGTGAATTGTATCTTGGATTTTTGCCAATTCATTTGAAGAGTTCGAATCACACGGATCGTTTTCAGCCGGTTTATTCAAATCTTTTTGACGAGACAGTTTTTCTATGTTGTCTATAAGTCGTTTAGTGATTTTAATATCTCTCTCTTTATTTTTACTGCTACGTACTGTTTCGCAGATGTATACAGTGTTTTTAAGCATTCGTTCTAATTCTTGTATTTGTCGGTCTTTATCATTGCTTTCGTTAAATTTTGATATTTGCTTTACCGACTTGTTGAAATTTTTATTTGAATTATAAACGGGTATTTTGGATGCTCTTTCTTTTGGTTTAATTTCTTGATACTGAGTTTCTTTTGTGACACTTTGAATATTGTAGCTGGATAAATTTTCGTCCTTCGTAAAGTGTTTGTTCGATTGTCTATCTATTGATTTGGCCGGCATTATTTCTTGTCTAAATTCATCAATTGAAGTATTTTTCAACCAATACTCTAATAAACATCTGAAGAGAATTTTGATAGGATGTACGTCGGTTGGGACCAATTTAATATCGTATAGTTCTTTGACTATTTGATGAATATAATTCTTTATGCTATCATCACCATTGATAATAGGATTCGATGAAGGTATCGTCTCTAAAACAGACGTTATTAGCTTCTCTGTTATGAAATCATACTCGTATAAAGTCATGGCATCTTGTAAAGATTTGTTTTCTTTATTTTCGATTTGTGCTTGAAAGTTCTTTTTCACAGACTCGTGTTTATGAGCGCCTTCCAGTATATTTTTGATACTTTTCACCGTTGGATATTTGCCCAATAACATGCATCTACTCAATGGTCTTTTGAGTTTCGGTTCGATAAATTGATTTCTGTATTTGACAAGATTAGTGCATTTGTTGCTTTTGCGCATGAGTGATTCGGGCGCTTTATTTTGTTTCTTATTGAAAAAGAAGAAAGCGGGCATTGTGCTCGTATCATTTTTATGTGTTTTTGAAGATTTTGTTGGACTCTTGTTAATTTCAATTTTACACGGACTGTTGAATGGTATAGTTTTAACTTGAGAGTTCAGCGAGTACTTGCATAGCAAAGAAGACTGTAATCTCATAGATTTAGCGTCCAATTCAGAACTGTTCATTTGTTTTTCCGTATCTGTAGTGTACAGGGACAAGATTGGTGATGTATCGTCTTTAGAATCATTATTTTTGTTTCTTGTCATACAATTCATGGAACATAAACTTTGATGTTTCATGTAATCTCCGATATTTATATCGCAAGGTTTTGGTGTAATAGTTTTTATATTTAGCGGAATTAGGATATTAGCATCTGGAATAGGATTGGTCCGGGGCGATATGGAAATTGGACAAATAATAGTTTTTATAAACGGTGCACTCTTATTAGTTTCTTCTATTGGCGAGAGTAATTCATAACTTGACGTACCTTTGGGAAGGGATTGAGGAAAGTGGATATAAATTAATTTAGAATATTGAAACTATATTTCATAAGAAAATACCTAGTCTTAAGATTCAAAACTTTGGAAAAATTATTTGGATTTTAAGGAACGAAATTATGTAAAAAAAAGTTAGTTTCTAATATTATTACGAAATTCTTTCAACTATTAGTTACTCTTTATTTCTAACTTTTTAATATTATTATAACAGATTTGTTTTAACTTACGTGACGAAGTATCTGTTGGCGGCAGATCTTCTAACGGCGCGTGTATTTTGGGCACAGATTCTCGCGCACCGAAAGTTAACAAATGCTGCCTGTATAACCTATGTAAGGAAGAATAGTTATTAATCTAGAATTGTATGGTTATAGTTCTCAGTTCTGGATAGTTGGATAGCTAAGCTGAATTTTTTCTTTTTAAGTTGTGTATTCATATATCGTCAGTTTACTGAAATAATTTCTTTCTCAATCGCTGTTTCCATAGGTGTCTTTTTTTGAGGAGTATGTTAAACTATTAGTGACGGTCAAGAATGTATTCGCGTTAAGAAAATATTGAGTCATCTGTTTACCTACCGTTTACGGGTATATTCAAAGGAGAATATCAATTCAAATATTTTAATTATGGATGGAAACAATTAAGTACACAAATTATTATGGAGTATTGTTAAATATCATATGGATGGATTTAATCTATGCTAATATTATAAAGCTGAAGAGTTTGTTTGTTTGAACGCGCTAATCTCAGGAACTACGGGTCCGATTTGAAAAATTCTTTCGGTGTTAGATAGCTCATTTATCGAGGAAGGCTATAGGCTATATATCATCACGCTAAGACCAACAGGAGTGGAGCACTGCGGGTTAAACCGCAGGGCACTGCTAGTTTGTGTATGTGTGACGTCACTCACCTGTGCGCCGTGAGCACGGCCAGCCAAGTGCGGAACACGTCCGGCGTCTTGGCCCTCAAGTGATATATGAACTCGTCCGCGTCTATATCTATGCGGCGACGACGGGCCTTCGCCGATATGACTGAGAGACCCACGTCTACTGAGCCGTGGAGTCGGCCTCGGGCCACGTCGGTTGGGGACCGCGCGTATACTAGTATACCGGCGTCGACCACGAAGAAACGCTAAAAAAAAGACGGGTTGCACTCCGGGAGTGCCGGCAGAAGTGAAAACTTGATTATTAACGTTGAGCATGTTTGATATCCATCCGTCTTACGCTTTTTCGATCAGGTCACGTGTCCTGACGCGAGTTTAAGATTTTATACCCAACGCCGCTAAAGAAGTTTTCACTTCAATAAAATGACAAAAATAATGTAAAAAAATGCACTCTTAAGAGTGTCGTTATTTCAGTAACACTATAGTCTATAGTGTCATTATTGCACGAACTCTGTATAGTGATCCTATTTCAACGAAATACGCTTATTAGAGTCATTAGATAGATGACTGAG
>CAJQZM010036356.1:31675-50118 GCA_907164665.1 Colias nastes
GTGGAGTCGCCCGCGGGCCACGTCGGTTGGGGACCGCGCGTATACTACGTAGTATACCGGCGTCCACGACGAAGAAACGCTAAAAAATAGCATATAACACGATAACATAATGACACTCTACAGTGAAATAATGACTAATTATCGAGTCATTATTTCACTGTAGAGTGTCATTATTTCACGGACACTCTATAGAGTGTCATTATTTCAGAAACACTCTATAAATTATTACTATTTCACGAACAGAAGAACGAATGAAAAATTTGAGTAGTCCAACGAAGAACGTTCATGAAGAAAATTAGACAAATTTATAAGTAACATTTTATAGAGAGACTAAATATTTTTAACAATTTTTTTCTGAAAAAATGTAGTATTTTGCTAATCTCTCGCTATTCATACAAATCCAATCAGTCCAAATACACCATTTCCATACAAATCATACCCTAAATCTTTACTAACCTTGTGCCATCCTTTAAGAGGCCACTTCCTCTTCTTATGCAAGTACCCGTTGAACACTTCAGGCCGCTTTTCGAAGCGCTGACCATCTTTTAACCCCTCTAGCACCTCCCACTCGCTGCCTCGGCGACGACTCCTGTAATGGGATATTTAGAAACCAATGTTTTACAGATTACACGATAACACGCATTTATTAAAAGATTAATGAACTTTGTATGTGTGATCATTTTTCCAAATTTCATTTTCACTTACTACCGCGGCGACGACTTCTGTAGTGGGAAAATAGTTGGAAACCAATTTTTTTAGGTTATACTATGTAAAATACAAAGAGAACGTTGTTGTTTGATCATTATTCAACTTATTAGGTGAATATACAAACCAATATTTTTTCTAATTCGGATGTAATTTTAAACAGAACAATTGTCATTTACACTTAACAGTTATGATTTTTTTTTATAATACTTATAATGAGTCATTCTTTATATCTCTGTCTTTTAATATATCTATTAAAAGATACCAATCCATTTATGAATATAACAATTATCACAAACTGAATCATTCACAAATAATCAATATCTTCCTATTATAACTATTGATACGACAAATACGAAAATATTACGTACTGCGCTTGACTCGCCACTATTGCCCTTCCCAATTTAGTTTACTCTACTGAAGTCTAATTTCAGTATCCACAACACACCTTTACAACTAAAACTTACGTGTCAGTTGAAATCACATGTGTTATCCTACAAACTAAAGCTATAGTACGATGCAAACTTAATGGCAGCTCGGAACATCGTACGATCCGATGCGCAGAAAACAATATTTGGTATTAGCGGGACGTTAAGCGATCTGTGCGCACCCGCCCTCGCACCTGCACCTAACTTCCAAACTGCCGTTAAGTTTGAATCGAACTATACTCGTTATTCGACAATATACCTTGCGACATTTTCCCTTGCTGCAACTTCGTATAACCATCACATTATACTGACCCTCTAGTCTTCCCAGCTCTAGGTGGAGGGGGTAACGGTCTCACAGACCGATCCCCACTGTCCGCGGACAGTGATGCCGTTTCGCCGGAGCAGTCCGAGTCGGACGGCGCCCGTCGCAACGCGGCAGCCCGCCCTGCAGCACCGCGGCGTCTCTCCCCTGGAAATAACCATAACAATGCACTGTGTTTTTAGGCCCGAAAAAGTTTCATTCTTGTTTTATTGGAAATATCTAAGGAGCTTCTCTTTTTAAATGCACGAGTAGAACACCCAGAGTTTTATTTCAAAAACACGATTTTTAAAAAAATATTTAAAATATTGGAATTTTCGCGGCCGACTGAGCTAAATAAATTCGTATAAAAAAATAGATACACTAGATAATTTATTATGTTGCTAATATATGTAGTGATTACAGGCGCAAATTATCCCTTTTTGAAATTTTCGATATTGTCGATAGAGGCGAAAGTATTGTAATTTTTACTGATTTTCGTTTTTATTTTTTTATATTATATGCAGGCGTTAGTAGAATCTCTGTTTAGTACCAAAAGAAGCCTTGAACTGAGGGCTACATGTGACAAAAATACCACATTCTAACCACGAAGTTATTACGAGATATAGATTTTCAAAGAATAAACTAGTTTGTTGTTAAAACTAATTATTATGCTCTGTCTATTCCTTACATATATTGCAGTAGCTATATAATCTGCACGCAAAAATCGCATAATCGCATAACGCGCACACCTAATCCCCGAGACAATGCCAGGCATCCGCGAATCGTTACACTTGAAGGTTGCAACCTCGACAAACGGACGGACGGTAGAGCCACGAACAGGTATACGTGGTTTGCATAATCACATACGTGCTTGTGGTTTTGACAATTTTTGGGTTTGGGGTTAAAAATAACATGAATTGTTGCAGTTGCATACTTAGAGATATTGTAAGAATAGTTTGTGACGAAAGAACAAATGACATCATCATCATCAAACATGGTATGGAATGGTAAAGTCTTATCTAATTTTTATGGCACGAAATTAAAAAGGACTGAAGTTCTGAAACTGAGGTTCTTTTTAATAGAAAGAACAAAAACTCAAAAAACTTGAAAAAAATCAAAACCTGTTGCGTAATTTTTAAGACAGCGACTTTGTTTTATATACTTTGTAGTAATAACAGTATATGTAATTTACGCTATTATAATACAGCCACATGCTCTAGCTAGTACACATAAACTTACGTTTGCTCTCGAGTCGAGTCGGCGCGGTGGCGACATGCTTCAGTCCCGTTTGATTTGACATCTCCTTGCCACTAATGTTTCTTGCTAACCATCTTAATTCTGAAACAATACACGGTAATTATTAATTAGTCATTCTGTAAATAATTTAATTTCATATACTAGTAGACTTTATTTTATTGAAGTGAAAGTGGGTTGGAAAAAAATTTAGTGTAACATTTTTTCGTTACGCGTGACATTTTTCCGTTACGCGCCATCTTTACTTAACCCTACCACGCGTGATTCGACGTATTTCTGTAAAGTTGAATATAGTAAATTATTTTTTGAAAAATAAGGTCATAAAGAAGTTTCACTTCTTACGTGTGTACACTAGTACACGCACACATTTTTTTAAGAGCACTAAGGTAATTACTAATTATACGAACATGTCAAGCGTACAAGAGATAAAGAAAGATTACTGTTTTCTTATGTTTCTGTATTTACATATTTTAGTTGTTACATACTTCAATGGATTAACAATGCAATTTACTCATGTATTATTTAAATTGTTTGTAGGATGCATTAACAATTGTATATTTTTTGTCAAGAACGGATGTTTATTGACAAAATGTATGGTACCTCGTTCTAAGAAACTTCACATATTAAACTTTAAAAATCTGCAGAAAATATACCGCAAGGCATGCTTGGCCTATTTGTTATTATAATGTGTGTAATTTTGAAGTTACAACCGCGCGGATTTAGACCAGTCACCAGTGAATACAAATATGGAATTTCGCAAAGGCAAATAATACTTATTGTATTTGTATTAAGGTATATAAATTGGATTACTTTTAATCTTCCTAAACTATCATCACGGACGTATATATTCCTTAAAGGGCTTTAAATATCTACGACCACAATATTTTCTTTTATTTTGCTTTTAGTCGTATTTAATCTAATCTAATTCTTTCTATGAAGCATGGTTTACGTAATTGGATAGCGATTATTTTTATAGTAACCACTTCTGCAATCTAATCATTGATATATTGAAATAGAAGTAACATACTTTAATTTACCGAAAAATAACAAAACTAGCGACGTATATAAATGTCTTCTTGAATCTCTCTATCTCTTTAAAAAAAATTATCGATATATATAAATGTCTTCTTGAATCTCTCTCTTTAAATTTTTTTTATCAAAATCCGTTGCGTAAAGCATACCTACATAGACAAACAGCGGAATGCGACTTTTATATTACGCAGTGAAATCCAAAATATGTCATCAAATTTTAAGAAAAATATAAATATTCAACCTTTCACTAGATTTAGGGTGCTTTTCCACCAATAATGTGCGAGGATATGTAGGAATGTGTTTGAAAATAGCCAATTATATCGCTTCATTTAGTTTGAAGCGATACTATTGGTTATTTACAAACACACTCCTCGCTACTCATCCTCGCACATTATTGGTGGAATAGCACCCTTAAGCACAAAACACGAACAAATTCGCGAACCTCAGCTTGTACAAATATATTGCAATACATAATATTTACCTATCACACGGGAACAATCAGCTTCACTATCTAATCATCATCTAAACACTAACATTATGTATGTGTGTGTGCAATTGAACAAAATATTTACACTAAAAGTATTTGTGTGTGTGTGTGTATCTGTGTCAGTGATTACTTGTAATTATTACTCATTTATTGCTTTTGTAACTGAACGGGCCATTATGAAAGATACGTAAATAAATAAGGCCTTGAGACGCTAAAAACGTTATGGTTGGGAAATGTTTCAGAAGTACGTTAAAGTAAAAACTATCTTAGATAATGCAGAATAAGGATTTAAATAAACTTAATTGCTTCTTTTACTTTAATACTTATTTGTTTGAAAAAACGTAATATTTACAAAGAAGCATGATGCATTCGGAAGTCGTGGATTCGCTCTTTAGGTACTGGTGATCTAAGCTTTGCCTATAAATTTAATGAACATGAAAATTATTGCTTATTCTTTGACAATAAACAATTGCACACAGACATAAAAACATGTAAGGTTAATTATTATCAATTACACGCATATTCCATAAATGTTTATACATAATTGCCGATATAATCTAGCAAGTAATATTTAATTCAATTATCGCGACATAATAGCAAAGATTTAATTAATAAATTTCATCAGCGATCATCCAGGCAGGGAAAAATTTGAAAAGCTAGTTTAAATATTGATTAAATTATTTAACTTTTATCAATTATTGAACAAACATAACTGAATTAAAGCTTGGTATAATTACATAATAATATCGTTAAAAGTTCTAAAAATACACGCTTAAACTTATGAAATTACTAGCTTTCCGCCCGCGGCTTCGCCCGCGTTTTCAAAGAAAAACCCGCATAGTTCCCGTTCCCGTGGGATAAAACCTATCCCATGTGTTAATCCAAGTTATGTGTGCTAAATTTCATTGTAATCGGTTCAGTAGAATTTGCGTGAAAGAGTAACAAACACACACACATCCTCACAAACTTTTGCATTTAATAAATAATAAATAAATAAATAAATCATTTATTTTCCTCACAAAAACTTATAACTACATTAACAAAATTTGCACATAAACATAAACCAAGAGGACTGGTGTCTGCGATAGGCCGTAGCCTGTAGTGCAGATCGCCAGGTACTCCCCATTTATAATATTAGTAGGATAGGATAGGATTGTCTGTACATAAAAATAAAGTGGTGTGTGAATTAGCTTATCAGGGTTCGGCCTTGCGCACGAATAGAGTGCAACTAGCACTACATGAATCAAAAATTCATATTCTTTCCTTTACTATGTGTTGAAAGTTGAAACTACGAGTAGATCTAACGAATATATCAAAGAAAGTCGTGTTAGTACCACTTATAACTGAAAGGCGGATAAATGGATCGCTTGGATTAGGATAAAAACTGTTATAATTTTGAAAAAACTTACAAAAATAAACTATCCTACCCGGACGGAGACGGGCAATCAGTTTACAAATTTGCTTTGAACTTATTACCAAATTATAAGAGCAAGTGAAATAATTTGACATCTAATCGACCAGGATACTCGCACGGATAACGCAATAATCTTTCTATCCGGATATCCGGATCACTGTAATATCCGCATTCCGGATATTTGGGTCGCCGTGAGCCAGCTGTAATGTCGGCGACGAGACCATCCGAGATTACCAACAACTTATTTGTTTTATTTTTACCTTGGAAATAGAAAATTCGCGAAGTTGTAAGTACTTCGCGAATTTTCGAAGAAAGAAAAATTTTGCTTCTTAAAGTTAATTAGGTACAGTTGTAACTAGCATTTTTTTTTTCATGGAAACGTACCGCTTCAGTTGATGGAAGTGACTTTGGCCCAATAACACGTATGAATATTGAATAATGTATTATTTATTGTGGAATAAATTTACATGCAAAGTAATCAAAATATTACATAAACACGTAGTAATATAAAAATCGAAATACATCTATTCTCATAATAAACTTTACTAGAATAGATGTAAATTTTGCTAAAAAATAATAGATAGCGTAGCAACAGACACATCATTTTAAATGCGTACCATCGTAACAAATGTACCTTTTGTGATTAAGTTTTGATTGACAGACTATTCATGCTTAATATTTGACACGTAAAGATACCCGGAGACATGTCGCATAAGACTTTTTGAACATTGAATATATTTAGCGTACTTTCAATCAAGTCTTACCTATTGTACACAAAATAATTTTACAAAAATATATGTGCATTTTTAAAAGTGAATAAATTTACATATTAGGTATATCGCATGTTTTGATGAAAATATATGAATTCATTAATTACTGATACCTACTAAAATGTTCAATGCAAAACTGGTTTGAGGCAATAAATTTTAACTGTTTGTTGTTTTAAAATGAATTCAGTAGACCAAAGTTTGTAAATAATTCAGTGGCTTTCATTCGTATTCGTTCTTACTATTTAGTATGTAAATACGGGTTTCCACGAAAGCCTTTTACGGTATTGTCTTTTAGGATCATGAATGTGTCCCAAATTGTGCCCGACTTTATCCGAGACTACAGGCTTGAGGCTACTCATTTAGGTACTGAAACTATTGGATATTAAGACAAGTTATTAATAAACTTTTAAACTTGTAAAAAGTAATTCAGTTTCCTTTCGTGCTGTTGAAATTTGACCGGCTGTAGAAATAATTATCAACACTGAATCATACGATAAGAAAGCGATTTGGTTACAAAATGCTCATTAATCTAATCTATGTTTATTAAATAAACATATTCATTAAACCGCGTGTAATAAAAGTGTCGTAGAAAAAATATAATTAGTCAATAATAGAAAGAAACAGCTGATTCGTACTGAGCCAAAAGTGTGTCGACGCTGACTGAAGTTATTTTTGATAATAGATTGCAGTTTTATTTATATAAAAATAGTTGTGTGTATCTAGTGAATTTTTCTGTATGATCTGTACTATTTTTGCTGAAGAATAGTGAATTCATGATAATGTGGTTAAAAGTTTGTAGAAAATTTTGAACAGTGTAATTTAAAACTACCTATATAGCTCTTGGTATATGGCAATGGTATATTATTTATGTTTGAGAATTTGTAAAAATTCTAAACTACCGACAATCAAAAGTGCTTGAATTAGTAAATAATGTTTAATGACCTTGCAGAATTTTTTATTTATATTTTCATAAAACTAGTTTTGTGCTTTTTTATATACATTTGTATTTAATTGCGCGTAATGTTTTTCTCTATTTTAAAGTTGGTATAGACTTCAAATACCCTATTTCATTGATATCTTGTATAATATAGAAATACTATTGTGGAAATAAAATTTAGGTTAACATATCCATACCGAGCGCTAGAACTGTCAGCGGATTTTTAATCTTCATCGTTGTTGCAACTTCCCTTCAGGCACTTCTAAAACATCCCCTTTGAAACATGCTCCATTTCAGTACAAAACAGTTTCAATTCTCACATCACACTATATATTTATTAAAGTGTTATATGGACACAATTTTACTAAATAATATCGCTTAGTCTTTTCGCCACAGTTTCTCAATGACACATATTATGTATTGTATCTTGTTTTATCAACTCACACGTTTGTAAAACTTGTTTTAAACCAAATTTATAAAAATGTCTGGCTAATCGTGTAAAAAATCTTATTGTAAAAACTCGCAGACTGAGGAAATAAATCAATTTTCGCTCGTCTTTATTCTCATCAGATACAAATATGGCCAATCCTTTTTCCTCACAGATAATATATATATACTACATACGTAACTATGTACATATAAATGTATAATTAAGTAGTTTCACTTGAAAATAGCAAAGAATTTGTATCACGAACTACCTATAACAAAACTTTGCAAAAGAACAACACTTTTTTCTAAACACGATAGCTCATAGCAGTCCCTAATTTCACTTTCCATACTATCGTTACACACTCCTTGTATTATATACAACACTTTTAGTATTAAACAACATGAAATAAACAACAAACAACAGTCCGCTCACATTAATCACAACACACTGGTTGCATCAACGTGTGCTAATCAATTTCATATCGAGATTTGATAAATTTCCACGTGATCCTTATCAAACGTGCTTCAAGGGAAAATTGAAAATTTTTGTATATTTTACATAAGTTAGTATTAATACATAAGTGATAGTGTCGTTAAAGTGTTTTAAGTGTGTTAGTGGAACTGTTTGGATTAGTATATTGTAAATATATATTATTATTTATATTCCTAGCAATTATTTAATTTTCTATAATTAGTGATTTCTATCCATACTAATATTATAAATGCGAAAGTAACTCTGTCTGTCTGTCTGTTACTCAATCACGCCTAAACTACTGAACCAATTTTCATGAAATTTGGCATGGAGATATTTTGATACCTGAGAAAGGACATAGGCTACTTTTTATCCCGGGAAAATGACGCAATCCCGGAAATCCCACGGGAACGGGAACTATGTTGGTTTTTCTTTGACTGCGCGGGCGAAGCCGCGGGCGGAAACCTAGTTATCAATATACGCAGTACTTTAGACCTTGATGAGTAAGATACAGATGCACTTTGCATGTTTCCAAATAATTAATAAACATTACGTTATTACATTTCAAAAAAAAAAATTCTATCTTTTGTAGTTTTCTGAACGTAAACTCGATTCATTATTCAGACGTAGAGTTGCTGTATCTAACAAGCTGTGTGCCAACTGCCAACACATTAGCGTCGAAGGAAAAAACAAGATGCAGAATCAGATTTCAAAGGTCCCCGTGTGTAAGGTTTAATTAAAACCCACTCTCGTTTAAAAGGTACAAATCCGAGTGTAAAAGCGCCAGTTGAACATCAAAACGCTTAGTTCTACGGCGTTGAGTGTAAAGACCCTTTTACGCTAAAAGTTTTGCCTACTCAATATCGGTATAAGAGCCTTACCAACTAAATGACCCGTAAGAATCTTGGCAACCATTTAAATACAACGTGATCGTTTCGTTTCGTCTAGTGATCGATTCCGGATGGAAATATCGTAAAACAAAAATATACTGGATGTATAAAATACATATACCTATGCTATGACCTATGGATCTTGGAACTGTCGTAAATGGTAAAACTATGTTATGACGATTCAAAAGTGCTTCTAGAAGAAGTCTAATTGAATAAATGTTTCAGTTTGAGTCGGATAAATAGCTCATTTTCAAAGTAGATGAAGCTACGTCGGTCAGCTCAACAATAAGGCTTTGGTAAAGAATAATCCCAAGCCTGATCCAGGGTAAATCCATGGACTTTTCTTGCATCATACTATACAAACGGGATTCATTTGTTGCACACATAGACCAGATTCTACTGTCACTGATCGAAGTGGTAGAGCGGAAAGTATTACTCTATTGAGTGGACAATTATTTATAGTTGTCACGCAAGCGCATTTAACATCATTGCAGTTAGAGTTAATATTATGGCCATGTTTTGCAATGGCCGTTTATTGGTCACTGATTTATGAGTTTAATAGAAAAGGTAACTAAGATTTAGTTTTTATCATAATATTTTGTTAAATAACTTCAGCCATTTAGGCGCGAGTGGGAAACACACATTCAAACTGTCCGGCAAAAATACTGACCATAATCAATCAGACTGATTTTAATCAATTTTCAATCTAATACATAGTACCTAATTAGTCTTAGCCAACGAAGATTTATGATCGAAAATGTCACCGATTTTGCCCTACCTATAATTATCTAGTACCCTTATAACCTAATTACGTTCGCGTTAGGGGGATGTACCCTGTACCTATTAGCTGGTCGTTAAATTTGAAAGTCGGTTAATACCTAGGTACTTTCAAATTGATATAATTATCATTGAAGAATCATGACAGATTATTTATAAATTAGAAAAACTAAGATTTTTCATTATTTCACGTCAATTAACCATACCATCTAGATATGCATTAATGCTATCCGATTTAAGTATATATATTTAATAAATACAACGATTTTCTTTCGTATGAGATAAACAAAACAGTCAGATTTTAATAACATCGCAGGCCGTTAGAAATTCATAAAACGCACCCAAAATCACGTGGCCATATCACTTACGTCACATCCCTTAATAGACACACACACACATCGAAATAGGGTCATTAACACGATCGCATAATAAAATTTATATACTTTCCCAATATTTTCGTCCAATAATCAACAGAATCACTTTGAAGTCGGCAATAGACTGTTTATTTATTTTGAGTATCGTGTGATTCACTAGGTATATTATGACCTAACGACTATGATGTCATACGCATAGACTAGAGGTCATAACTTGTGTACGTTGGGAATATATTTCGTTAACTAACACTTCCTGCATGGGAAGGTTGTTCGGTTTAGTTGAAATAGTTTGGGATACACCTGACTAAAGTTGAAGCACACCCCGGACACTCCATACAAAATGATCGTTTTGACAGTCACACTGTAGAGACTGCAAATGTGTGTGTTAACGCTTTATGGTTGGCACATTTGTAACTAGCGTAAAAAAAAATTCGCGTTTTTCTGATGAAATACATCCGTAAACAGCACAATATCTAACCATTTTCTACGAAAAACGATAATCACAAATCCAAAATAATAAAATTACTTTAAGTCAATTTGATTAAGGTGGATGTTCCGACCGTCCCTACATACATTTTTGATTACCTCTAAACACTTAACACAGACACTATTTCTTTAAAACTAATCATTTTATCACTTCTCTATAATGAAATGTGTGCGCGTTCGACCTTTTTAATCAATAATTTACAATATTTACTTAGAAAAACAACAGTAAAATACCGGAAAAATTTGACACTTCTACAGTAGTGTGCGTGACTTTTGCCAAGCGAAACACGACATAAAGCACGACATCTAGCGCATAGACTATATACTTATTACAGATCTAGCGCGTCAATGTCTAAACGAAAGGCGATGTTTAGACATTGACGCGCTAGATGTCGTGCATTCGCGTTCGTTATAATTCTAATAAATCAAAGTTCTGTGTAAAAATTGAGTAATTTCATTTCCAATCGTTCAAAGAAAATAACAATAAAATAAAATAAAACTAATGACCTTAGAAACTATGTTTTTTTTTGTAAACAATTTATTACTCATTATTGTTCGTCCGTCGTAGGTCTGTAAACTGTATTGTACACTGAAGGTAAATGGTACTGTAGGTACTTTAGTTCGGCGTCGTCGTCCGCGTCGGCTTGATATAAAATTACATTCTTGATTTCATTGACACGCGCTATGATTTGCGCGCGGAATTTCTTGTGTTGTGAATTTATTTTTGTATGCTATGCATTTTAATTGATTCAAATTGCAATGTTTCTCTAGTATGCATTTGAGACTATATTGTAAATTGTAATAATTGATCGTGGGTATAGTAATTAATTATTCTAATAACGCAATTAGTAATATATGTATTTTCGGTGGGATTCAAAACAAAAAATTGGCCCGTGATTTTTATGAAATTTCACCACATTGCAAATCACATCAATCATAGTTCATACACATGTATGACGAAAGTGATTAGTATTGTGGCTAACATTGACTCATCAGTTCATCACTGAAACCAGTGATAAATCAGTACCTATATCATATTGTGTTTGAATATTTTTAAACAATGATATAAGTATACAATTATTATAAATCGGTAAACTATCAAAGTAATCACAAACTTGCAAACATTGGTAAAATGTCCAGTAGTTTATGAGCCTATTCATTACAATCAAACAAACAAACAAAGTTTTCCTCTTTATAATATTAGTGTAGACAAACACTATGAATACGATCACGAATGCAAATTCGGGGATTTTCTAATTATTGCTAAATAATAATTGAATTCGTTTTGAAATACTTTATAATTTTTAGTGTATAAATAGACATTTATAATGTGGTGCTCATTTTTTTTGTACTGCTAACGCTATTGTAGGTACCTATTTTCGTTGTTTTATTTCAAGTGAACACGGCCATACAATTTTGTCACGAGCCGCCTATGATTGTAGGTACTTTTGTTAGGCTCCTTCGTCGTCCGCGTCGCGTCGGCTCGAAAGTTCTTGATTTCATTGTCACGCGCTATGATTTGCGCGCGGATTTTCTTGTGTTGTGAATTTATTTTTGTATTATTATTATTTTTTATTTTTTTTTTATTTTATTGATTCAAATAAAATATTTCACTAGTATGCATTTGAGACTATATTGTATTATGTATAATTTATCGTAGGTATAGTTATTCTTATAACGCAGTTATATTTTCGGTGGGACAATTTGACCCGACCCATCACCACGTTGCAAATCACATCAATCATACACACGTATGACGAAAGTATAGTGGCTAACATTGACTCATCAGTTCATCACTGAAACCAGTGATAAATCAGTATATCATATTTTATTGTGTTTGAATATTTTTTAAACAACGATATATACAATATTATTATAAATCGGTAAACTACCAAAGTACTTCCGAATTTTCAGACAGACAAACAAGTAGTTTGAACACGCAGTTTTCTTATACTAGTAGCAAAAATCAAAACCATAATATTATGTTTACCTACTATATTTTACTAAAAGTCGAGTGCGTCGAAATCGTAAATAATAGGTAATATAATGTTTTTCACCTTCCTGGTTATTTTCCCATAGTAAATAGTGTTTTAGGTTTGTTGTTGTAGGTAGGAATAATAATAATTATTCTTACTTGTTGGTTATGAAATGTATATTGAAATAATTTACTTTTACAAATCATTAGTGATATTAGTTTTGAGTGAAAATGCTTGGATCAGCATAATATTATATGGTACTTCAAATACATGTTTTGATAAAAAAACAATAGTGTAATAAAATAAAACTGCGTTTTATTGTAATCAATGTTGACAGTTTTAAATTCCAAAATTATTGATCAATAAAATAGTTTACACCAACAAATATAACTTTTATTTTTATAACCATCGTTCATAATATAAACCGTAGCAGGTGGCGTTTTGAAGTTCTGTCTACTCATACAGAAAAATGGAAAACTTGTTTTTTTTGTAAACAATTTATTAGGTACTCATTATTGTTGTTTGGCTGTGTGTTTGGCAACTCGAAGCGTGGTCGTCCGTCGTAGGTACTTTTGTTTTGTTACTCAGGAGGATAACCTCAGACTGTAGACACTGTAGTGATGTCAAGACAAATGTGCGAAAGACTGTAAAGTCAGACGCTAATTTAGAAGACGGGCTACCCATTGGGGCTGTTGAAATTGTCTGGAGATCCTTTTGGAACTCATCCATTCTGTGGTTAAACACTTCAAACATCTGATCAATAGACTGTGTGATGGATTCCATATTAGTTTTAGTGCAGTGGCAGTGTAAATGTTGTTGTTGAGGTTATGTAAATTTAACACTTTAGTTAACTACCAAGATATAAAGAAATGAGGATAGGACACAATAACTATTGGTTGAGGTATTTATAAACTCATAATATACTTTTAAAAAAATCACGTTTTAATAAATTTCTAGAATTAAATTAGAACAGCTGATTCAAAATAGCCTAAAAAATCTTAATAATAATAATTACGCTTCACAGCAAGAAGAAATGTACCATATGTACCCGCACAAAGTCGATATTGTGTTGCCTACCGTTCGACTCAATGGCTAGGGTTGTACCTTTAATAATTATTACCAAACTAATAAACCGAGTGATGCGAAATAACCATAATTCTTTTAGAGTTTGATAAAATGATCAGGCAGGTATTTTCTTTAATCCTCTGAATTCTCGGTTACTAAATTGTATCGTTGAAATTATTCTTAATCGCGTAAATTTAATAAATAATCATATGGAAAACACTTTTCATTTGTTTTTTTACTTTCACGCCCAACTACTATACAATAATTACGTTGTTTCGGTATTTTGACGAGAAAACGCAGGAAACATCCGTTGTATCATTTTAGATAGATTGTATATTTTGTATCTGTAGAATTGAAATCAAAGCTATGTATATGTTGTCTCCATTCTTTTCTTATCGGATTGTTGATCCCAATGCGAATGCGTCACTTAAATTTTATAAAAGACAATTAAGAACATCAAAAATAAAGTGATACGTAAATATTTCACAGTGCAATATATTATGTAATTAATAATAATTATATATTTATGAAAAAATAATTACATCAGATTTAATAATCGCAATTGTTTTGAATGTACATATGAATAAATGATTACATCATAATAGTAATAATCACAATTGTTTTATTTCCCATTTGTTGCAACCCTAGCATATTTTCATGTAGCAGCAGAAGTACCTACACTGGCGGCGCGGCGGCATCGTGCGACATCAAAGGCATTGCCTTACTAGGTAAGTTTATAATGATTAACTCTTTAATAATTATTTTTGACTTTACTCATTTCTTTTATTATATAATTTACGTTTTACTTTTACAGAATCCGATTCAATGGATTATGAAGACGAGTCACACAACGCCATACGATAGTGATGATGAATGAACATTTCAATAAATGCATGCGTGTTTTTTTATGTTGTTTTGTAATTGTTAATTGTTTCTTAAATAAAGAAATAAACTAAATATTTAAATGATGATTTGTTATTTGCAACACAACTTTATATTTGAGATTCTTTACAAATGTATATTTAGTTTTGTATCATCAAATTTATAAATTTTATTCCATAGTTTTCAAAATTAAATGTAAATGACCATAAAAACATTAATAAAGTAAATCATTGATGTAAGGTCAGGGAACGTAATACATATATACATCTGACCATGTAGAAGCTAAGTCTTGTTGACTGCTGAAGTCTGTAAAGTTTTGTTGTCTGCTGAAGTCTGTACGCAATGAAAATGTCTGCCGTTTCGAAAATAAGTTTTTAAGAACGCGAATAAAGTCAAATCACCAATCAACTTGTAGTTGATACGTGTAATATTCAAGACCAAATATAAAAAATAAAATATATGTAAAACTTGATGATATTTTGGATTATATTGTCAGATCAAAAACATAAAATATTGAAATTGACTCGATAGAAAAAATTCACGAAGTTACCTCTAAATTTCACACTTTTACGTTTTTTACTTGACATGGTAATGCCTATTATGTTATTTTTTTCATAAACAATTATATTGAAACATTTGTGAGAACTTTGTAGGACCACTTTTTTGTAATTACTTTTAGTTTTGGTTTAATCACGATAAAACACTTTTGGCGCTTACTATATTTTTAATTACGCAAGAAATCATCTTGCATCGCACGTTCTAGGAGCTTCAAACATAATTCTATTTCATACATCAGACGCTATCGCTCCGTTGAGACGAGTAGACCATGCTCAAATTGCTGTGCCGCGCGCCGATTTTTTAATAATATTGTTTTAATATTGTTTTTTTGAAAATGGTAAACAACAAAAGAACATTGAAACTTCAGAAACGAGAACTAAAAGAGATTCATATTTAAATGATATCTAACTAATTTTCGAAGATAAGTTAATATACTTAGTATTGTAATCATATTAATAAATAATTATTATTTATAATAAATAATAAATAATTATTATTTATAATAAATAATAATTATTATTATTTATTAATATGTATTAATAAAAAATACGACTTGATTCATTTCAGAAACTTTATGCAGGTGAGTTTAGATATCTATTATTTTCGTAAATTCGTTTCCGCGGGCTTGACGCGACGATCTTAGGTTTACATAGGTACCTAGTTATATGGATATAAATATTTCATTCATAGTTTTACATCAATAAAATCAAGAAAGATTTATAGTATATATTTTATGAATTATAATATTATTAGCTAAAGCTAAGACATACCTACATACAAACATACAAAAATTCGAAAAGCTATATTTATTATTTATGTACTTATAGATATTATGTAATATTATTATGTAATACAGATTTTGAATATATTATATATTATATAGGTATATACTATTCACAACCTGTTTACGTTTTTTACTGGAACAACCATAGGAATCTACAAATAGGTAGTAATTAATCTACCTACCTATTTGTAGATAAATATGATAATATGTTTCCGCGGGCTGAGTAGGTATTGACGCTACGATCTTAGGTATACATATATGGATATAAATATTTCATTCATAGTTTTACATCTATAAAATCAAGAAAGATTTATAGTATATTTTTTATGAATTATAATATTATTAGCTAATGCTAAGACATACATACAAACATACAAAAATTCGAAAAGCTATATTTATGTACTTATAGATAATCTATAATATGTAATATTATTATGTAATACAGATTGTGAATATATTATATAGGTATATACTAAAAAACATGCCTAGATATTACTTTGAGTTGTCCGTATGGTGGAGGTAAGTCCCACGAAAATCGTTATTTGACGACTTTTTACAAATGGGTCTCACACAGTCACACTATCCATACCTACTAAATTAGCTTAGCTTACAAAAAAAATTAGCTGGTAAATTAGCTTGGAGAAATTTTTGCGTTTGTAGTAGTGTATGGTCAGCAAATAAAAAAAACAACATTTTATTTTTAGTTTTTATTATAATATATAATATATGGGATTTTAAATCTAATATCTAATATCTAATATTCTAATATTCTAATATCTGATCTGATAATATTATAAAGGCGAAAGTTTGTATGGATGTATGGATGTTTGTTACTCTTTCACGTAAAAACTACTGAACCGATTACAATGAAATTTAGCACACATATAGAGGGTAACTTGGATTAACACATAGGATAGTTTTTATCCCGAAAATCCCACGGGAACGGGAACTATGCGGGTTTTCCTTTGCAAACGCGGGCGAAGCCGCGGGCGGAAATCTAGTTAAACTATATGTGTTTCTCCTCTGAAAAAGATGAGACTTTATTTTAATATTTGCACATTTAACATACGTATAACTTTTACATTAACAATTAACAATATAAAGTTACAACACTTACACACAAATTAAACACTTCAACAAATATTATAACAATAATAACAAATAATAACAACAATCAACAAATACAAAATTTAACAATTACGTAATAATTATAACTTTTGAATGAAATGTGTGCTTTATGTTCTAAGGCTAAGCGCGCACCACGATTTTAATTTTTGCGACACGATTTCAAAATCGCGCTGTAGAAAATCGCAGAGAGTACGGTGCGCGCACAGCGATAATTTAATAGTGATCATTACTCACTTTCATCATTGATTTCGTACAAGTTGCTTGTCTTTATTTACTACTTCGGAGGATAAGAAAAAAAAAAGAAAAGCAAAATGTGACAAATCACAATTTTAAAATCGCTGCGATTATTTAATCGCATGTGCGCGCATTGTCATATTAACTCATACGTTGTATTTCTGCGATAAAATAATCACGCTGCATAAAATCGTGGTGCGCGCTTAGCCTTACGGTACCAAGCGACCTTCAAGCGACTGACGAAAGACTGCACGTGGCACCTGCGGACAGCGTAAACTGGTTTATTCTGGTTTTGTGCGTGTTTCCACTTTCAACTATCAAGTGACGATTTATTTATTTGTTTTGTTTCGTAATTATTATGGTCAAATATTAATAACGAAACAAATTATTATGGACACGATATTTTATTGTTTCACGGTAGTCGTCTTGTCGTTTGCTCAAGGACGTGAAATTGAATGATAATTATATTTTTTTTTTATAAAGTCAAAACCATTTTCTTTCAAATAAAAACTTGTTTTTATTGAAAACAAAAATCAGAGTGTTGCTAGGAATAAGTATAAAATTAAATAGTAATGTTAGGATATCGAAACATTTTTGTATTTTTAAACGATATAGTGGAAACGCGCTCTAAGATCTGAGTAATATACACACCACTACATAATATGCAAAAATTTCTCCAAGCTAATTTACCTTGTACTAATATTATACTAATGTTGTACTAATATTATAAATGTGAAAGTAACTCTGTCTGTCTGTCTGTTACTCAATCACGCCTACTGAACCAATTTGCATGAAATTTGGTATAGAGATATTTTGATACCCGAGAAAGGACATAGGATAGGTTTTATCCCGGAAATCCCACGGGAACGGAAACTATGCGGGTTTTTCTTTGACTGCGCGGGCGATGCCGCGGGCGGAAAGCTAGTATATAATATCTACACAACAATATAACATTCATTCAAATCATACAAACAAACAGACATAAACAAACAGACAGATTTTTTTACGGATTTGTGCTCTATACTATTTCCCTAATATTGTTTTTTGAATATATTACATA